>CAJPEV010000167.1:0-30611 GCA_905338385.1 Darwinula stevensoni
TGGCGCTTGTTTCGTTGTGTGTGGAGTCTGCCGAGTCTTGCTGGTCTGCACATTCGCTTTTTGGTCTGCTGAGCCTTGCTGGTCAACACATTCCCTTGGTTTTTCCGGAGACTTGCTGATCGACACGTTCGTCGTTGGTTTTTGCTGAGACTTTCTTGTTTTCGTCGTTGGTCCGCCCGTGCTTTGCAGATCCGCACGTCCCTGGCTGGTCTGTTTATCCAGTGCTTTTACATGGCCTAGCGCCTGCCAAACGTTTTTACTTTGGTTACATTCCGGCCTATGGCCTGAGCCATTGTCTGAGTCATTGTTCTTTGTCTTTCACTTATTTATTTATTTTATTTATTTCATATATTTTATTAGTTTTCAAATGTCAAGCCAATAGATTAATTATCGACTCGAGTTCAATCGCGATAGGATCGTCTTGCTCTTCGCATATGACACCTCTCTTGTTACACTACCAACTTCGCCAAATCGNTTATTTATTTCATATATTTTATTAGTTTTCAAATGTCAAGCCAATAGATTAATTATGGAGCTCCCAACTGGCCTTTCATTTTAACCCACGGTGCTAGGCAAAGTGCCATCCTGGCCCTAGCACTACAATATCCATATAGACATCGTCGATTATATCGATGTGCGTGCACACGAACGAATTCAATATCGCGTTTTTTTTTCACAATATCGATAGAAAGTTATTGTGCTTCGTGACAGTCGTGCAAGAAGTACTACATTTCGTGTGCAGTGAGTCAAGATAACAATATTCCGGAGTTTTGAAAGCTAAATATTATGACAGTGATATCAGCACTATCTCAGTAAACCGCAATGTGTGAAATAACGGTTTACTTTGTTTTCCCGTTTGTGATGACATTAAGAATATTCAGAATGCACAGTGCGATACTTTCATGCATAATTCATGGAAATTTTGCATTTTCACAAGTCCAACTGAGTACATAAATGCCTTACCATCAGAAGAAATTAAAACTAAAAGAGACGAAATATTCTTTCATTACGATTGAACCCTCTTCATCAAATAAATTATTTTCCAATCCTTTTCTCCGAAAAAGGGTAGCTGAAAACCGACCCAGTCTGCACAACAATATGGACTCAACGTTGAGATGTTCCTGACGGTGTGATGGAATGTTGATATTGATGATCCAAGGCATAGTCAACATTGACGCGATGTTGAAATTGTTAACGTTGCATCAACATACGTAGGGCGAGACATTCAAACAAAGAAGTTTCCTTGATCGCAAAGTGAGACGGCGACAAATCGCCAACACGGAGTTACCTTATACATGCAATCAACACGCGACCCCAGTACTTTTGGAACGGTACTTGATACTTTCTCCACAGACGACACCAGGGAAGATATTTGAATTCCAGGATACATCCGACTATAGAGGCAACCCAACCCAATGAGACCCAGGGGAATTCTGGCCCTGAGAAAGAAGGGAAGATTCACCTGTCACCGTCACGCCATAAGACCCCTCCTCCGCCTTCACTCGAGAGAAATCCCATGTCAGGTCCAGGTGAATACCAGCCACCTTTTCGTTGTCCTCTTGCTTCCACGAGACCTCTTTCTATCTCGGCATGAGAGTCTATATCGAGATTAGAGAGGAGCATCTCAAATCCCGATACTGAGGGGGCTTGAATTCACGCTGATAATTTACGGAAAACGCTCCCTTTCGCTCCCAAGCGGAACTGCATCTCAATATGAAGAGCCGATATATCGGCACCTTGAGATTCTAAGGGTTAAGCAGTCTGGCAATCAAATGGCACACGCTCTTTCATGCGCATGTGCCATTTGATTGGCGCAAGCGCAATGCATGTTGAGACGTTCTCAATTCAACTTTGAGCCAATGTTGACTCGATGTGGCAATCGATGTTCTTCAGCATTGACTCAACAAGGTGGATGTTGAAACTTCAATGCTCTTACAACGTTGCATCAATACCACGTATTGTTGTGCAGACTGGGGAGTATGGGGCGAATCCAATTTGGCGATGCAGGCATGTTCATCGATGGCTGCACACTTTTTGATCATTTTTCCCCCTTCGAATCAATTATGCCAGCGATTTTCCAAGCCATATCAACACGAAAACAAAATGGATGAAATTTTTTTAAAGAAGACTTGAAGGTTGATGAAGTGAAGTAGTGGCAGTTTCAATTTATAGACTCAATTCAAGTCCCAACTCCGGCATAAGTGAAACGTATGTACGCAGGATTAACGATAGTTAATCTTGACAAACTTTGCTTTCAAGATGGTCCATGAGAAGCTGATGGCATCCAAGAGTAGGTCAAAGACGGAAATAATGGAAATGCCAACGCAGACTCCAACGATCCCACCGATATTCGCCAGCAGATCCTCCAGGCTCACCTTTTGAGTCTCTATGAAATGAGGTAGCTATGGATGGAAAGACTCAGTAGTGCGTCTGAATCACAGCATGAATGCAAGAGGCATGAACGCATTCCAAACCCGATTGGATGGAAAGTCGAAAAGCATCCCAGTCCAAAATTCATTGACCACGTTGGCGAAGACGTAATACTCGGTGTATTCGCATCGAATTGGACAGCTGCAACTAGTCTGCTTTCCTTTAAGGTGCTTCTTCAAGATGAAAATCAGCCTGTTTTCCTCATCGACATGGGTGCAATCCGGTTTCAAAGTAATTTCATCCATGGGCAGAAGCTGATGATTAGGGCACGGGAGACCTGTAGCCGATTGAACCTTTTCCCAGAAGCAATTTTCCATGCACTATGAAACAAATTGATATCGATGAGAATATGCATCACTAAAATTGCTAAAAATCGATTACAATGCACACACCACTCGCCCAATTTTGCTCCAAAATCCGACGGTTTGCGTTAAACTGATCTTCATATGGCTGTAGTCGGCTTCCTTCCGGCAATGTTCTTCCTTCGTGTCAAGTTGAGTTAAGAATTGAGGACGAATTTGGACATATGTGGGCGAGTTTGGATAAACGGTAACCTTTTCGCCTCCAAAAGCGCCGAAAATTCCGGAGAAGGGCTCGCTCTGGTCGTGGATGTAAACTTCCATGAATTTGAGCTGCATTGAAAGGCACATTTCGGATCAAGGTAAGAAAAAGAACTCGAGGGAACACTCTTGCTTCACGAAATACCGAAAAGTACTCCTTTCTCTTTTTCCAACTAAAGTTCCATCCAGGTAATTCTGATACCAAAACGTTTTCCTCGTTTTACTCGTTAACGAGCGTTCTGTGAATGGACTGCTAACACATTGAGAATGAAAAAGTAATTGCTTGAAGGGCATGGTTTCGAGCAGACCAATTTTGAAGCGAGGGTGCCCTGCTGAATCTTCTCTTAAGTACTGCAAAGGACCTTTAAGCGATGGTTCCAAGGGGAACCGTGCCGTTCACGTAAGGGTTTTAGGCGACTCCTTCTGCAATGGCACTGAAAGTAATCTTCATAGATGTTTTTCTATGGATTCATTATTTGGTTCCACGAAAGTTTCACCGGAGAACCAATAACCAGTTCTCGTGCGAAGCCTTATTTATTACAGTGTACCTTCGATTCGAGGCATCTGGGGCTCACCGCAGAAACAGGTTCCTCTGCCTGGTGCTTAGGTATCGTTTCCTGTCTGGCTCTTCCTTTCCCGATCCCCCTGATCTACAAGGTGGGCAAAAAAAAAACTGTTATCTTTAATGCTTCACAGCGTAGTTCTTCGAGAGTTTCAAAATATTGAAATAGCATCTCTATACAGAACATTTATCTCGCTTTCCACTGCTGTCAAAAGACTAAAGATCCATTCCGTCATGCCGATGCAGTTATGCACATAGAACAAGAATCAGCGCTTGAAAAGTGTACTTACCAGTACCCTGCAAGGTTTGCTCCAGGTGACGTCCAATGGATGTTTTACACGTCCATGCTGAAAAGTCAGTATCGGACCCCCGGGTCCGTATCGCGAGCGGGCGCTGTGCGTAGAATGCATCTCTCCCGTTGTAGTGTTATGGATGGCATGGAAAGGAAAGCCCGATCGTATTTGGTTAGGTTGTGTAATAGCAAAGTACTTGTCCGCCAATTAGGAGGCTCTGGGATCGATTCCCGGCCGCTCTATTGTTTTTCTTTCGTCATGCCATCTGAACTCTTCCCCCCCCCCCCTCGAACTATTACACGTTCTCGAGAATGGATCAGACAGCCACAATGGCCGGAGGGAAGATGCGAGACACCTGAAGCCGGGCAGAAGAAGGCGCCGCGCTTGCGCACATGGCACTGCGGACATAAGTGGGGTTATAAAAAAGTTCTCGGCCTGAGGAACTTCCAGTTACAGTACACCATTCTTACTTTCCTTATGAGAAGACTACTATCTTCGATGGTGATTGGCAAATTATCATCTCATTCGTCGATTAAATATAGCTTCCATTAATTTTTTCCCCATGTACTACGAAAGGGTCGATGCTCAATTGTAAATGTGCTGAAAGGGTATTACAATTGAGAAGAATGCTGTGATGAATTTTCTAGCCTCCAAGGAGTCAGTCTTTCAGCAGATCTCTCAGTAGCAGAGAGGATAAAGTTCTAGTGACCCTTCTCTGCCAGATCAGCTAGAAAAAAAGACTCCTTAGAGATGAGAAAATTCATTGTGGTATTCGTCTCAATTTTAATACCCTTTCAGCAGACCCTTTGGTAGCACATGGAAACAAATTAATGGAAGCTATATTTAATCGACGAATGAGATGAAAATTTGCCAATCACCATCAAAGACAACAGTCCTCTCATAAGAAAGTAAGAATGGTGTATAGTGACTGGAAGTGCCTCAGGCCGAGAACTTTTCAATCTCCCCTCGTACAGACGCCCAGGCATAATATGTTCTCAATTACACGGATCACAGAGGAAATAATTATAAACTGGGTTATTTTTTGGTTTGACCATCTGTGAGGAAGTCCATTTCTGTATCAAATATCACTACTGGACCAGAGGTACAAATTGTGACGTAACAAGTGATCAATATTATTTGATCACCTGCCCTGTTCCAGATTCGAGGGTCAAGGCAGGTTCGCCAGACGGAATTTCTGGAGAAAGGGAAATCCTCGTGATCTTTCCAAGTAAATTACTTAACTTTATTAAAAATAAAGACAATAATGAATTATCAAAAGCAACAGATATCCACCGTACTTGTTAAAGAATTTAACAGCAAGAAATCTATCCAAGTATTCTTTGGACACTTCAAATAAAACAGAGTTTATTTAATAGGACAATAGTAATCAATGAAAAAAAGTTAATATTGGATGGGAGAAGGATCCGACTGTGGAAAATTCTAATCTTGAATGAAGGTTATTTATCTTACTGTTCTTTCTCTCTGTTACTCGGGCCACACTCCTCACACAACCAAGGAACAGGGCTAACCTTTACAGCTGGTAGGTTGTCCTGGAGTCAGCTCTGGATATGGTAAGGTCACAATGGTGCCTTCCAAATAGCGACTGACTCCAGCATCCAAGTGTCTTGCTAATATCCTCGGTACCTCTGGGAGGAGCCAGGGTACCTTCCTCAAAAATCCGGGACTCGGATTGGATACACTACTTGGCCCCCCTTTTCCCATTGGCTACATTTTTACTGTTGGCCTCGACTTAATTTATTTAAAGTCATCAGGATGGTGTGACTTTCTCATTATCTTTATGGGCTTCGTTTTATGTGTTTGTCCCAGTCGGTTACAGGGTTGTCCCATCCTCCTGGTGACAACATACCATTATTCTTACTTAGAAATTAATTCTTGATAATATGTATTTTTGCCTGTTCCCTTATGGGATGGTCAATAATTACATTAAAAAAATTAAGTTATAAAACTCAAAACCATTTTCTTTAACATGCCATATCATGATTAACAGTATATCATAAGATAGATAATTTCATGTGGGTTATGAAATAATTAACATTATTCCTCTTCATCTCAACACGCCATGATGAAGGGAAGAGAAAGGTATGGAAAATGTTAGAGTAGAAAGGGATGAGATTCCTGCAACTCTTTTTTAACACCTCAGGAGGAATACACAGTATATTTCCTCCTTTCCCTCTTTTGTTATAATGGGCTTCCCTTTTTTATCACCGTAAAAGTCAGGTGCGTTTTTAGGGAAACAAAGAGTTCTTCCCTGTAGAACTAGGAGGCGAAAAGGGTGGAAGGCCCTACTCTTCACAAGAATCATACAGCACCGCACATGGGATAGCCATGAGAGTGAAAATTCTCCAATAGAAAACTACAATGTAGAACATACACATTCACTACTCAAGTGACACCTGCCAGGCACGACACAAGACATGCCCTCCACACCTCATAATTCGTGAGTGAAAGTTTCAGGGATGAAGAAGAAACTGAAAATTAAGACTGATAGAGAACGACGACAAAGAAGAAAAGAGAAGCCCTCTACTGTCATGACTCAGAACGCGAGTGTCAACTTTGGTATGTTGGCATATCCCTGGTCGGCCCCTCCCAAGTCTGCACGACAATGTTGACTTAACGTTGATAACATGTTGACGATGTTGAGAGGGCGTTGATGCTGATGATTCAATGCATAGTCAACATTGCATCAACATATATCGGGCGAGACATCTAGCAAGACATTCGAACAAAGGTTTCCTGATCCCGATGTGAGATGGCGCCAAATCGCTAACTCTGGGATTTACCTCAAATGCAACTGGCACGCGTCCACAGTACTTTCGGAACGGTACTGACTATTTTCTCTAAAGACAGCCCTGAGGGACGTATATGAATTCCTGGATATAATCCACGAAAGAGGCAGCACAACCCAATTAGATCCTTCGTAATACTGGTCCAGGGAATGGAGAGAACGAAGTTCACGTGTTGATATGACTCCATGAGACCTCATTCACATAACTGCGAAAATGTATCTAAACTAATCCCTTTGGGTCGTGAGGAAGGGTTCATGAAGTGATTCTCAGTTGTCTCATTGACTGCAATCACTCTACATCTCCATCCTTCACCGAGACTCGCGCGTCCTGTCCTGCCCTCAACAAGTCCATGTCGAGATGGAAGAAGGGGTTGATATCTCGCTGTTTAACATGGAATACTCCCCTATCTGTCCATATGCGGCATTTGATCGGCGCATACGCAGTGCATGTTGAGAAATTGTTGAGACGTCTCATTTCAACGTTGAGTCAATGTTGGTTCAATGTTTTTTTCAATTTTCTTCAACATTAACTCAACATTGTGCATGTTGAGACTTCAATGCTTTTACAACGTATCAACATTGATGTGCAGACTGGGTATAACGGTTTATAACGATATAAACCGTCATAAACTGGTATGATCAAAAAGTTCCGTTCCGTTATATCGTTCCTTCTCTCTCATTCATATTGTTCCGTTCTGGTTAACCGTTCCGTTACGTTCCAGCTCCGACGCCCTGTTTGCATTTCGAAGGACTTATCCCGCAATCCTTTCAGAGGTGGACGTTGATACCTCAGATCACTGACTACAGTGACTACTAATAATTTAGCAGGCTGCAAAGCATAGATAACAAATAGAAACACCTACTTTGTGCTCTTCTGGTTAAAGCCAAAGCAAACTGGTTGCTTCCAGTTCTTGAAAATTCATTTGGCCATTGCAACCATGAGTTGTTTGTGCGGTCCAAAAATTCTGTTTTACTGTGAATCTTGGCAAAGCCTGGAGTCAATTTTCATCTCATCATAGCTGATACAATACACTATCCTTTTCTGGCAAGACGTCTCCATGGAATTTCATGAGCCGTACTGTCAGAGAATTCCTGGCTCACGAGAGAGGTGACAAATTCAAGCTTTTTGATTCTGGCCAATGATGGCAAGGAAATTAATTGCGAGACATGACCTGACATAATCATACACCTTTGCCAACATCATTTTCAGCGGTATTGAACGTTTGAAATCTTCAATTGACCATTTCTTTGGTCGGGACCTTACTTTGAGCATATACAATTGAGTACAGGGTGTCCCAGAATTAATTGCCAAAAGTAAACGCTTGCCGTTCAAACATCGCGCAATGAAACTCCACAAAAATTGGTATACATATAGATCTTGACCTAAAATTTTAATGTGGAAAGTTTCAGTCATTCTCAGATGAAGATGAATTTTTTTTTTTAATGGTACGTTTTTCGAGGTCGCACTTTTTGTACCTGAAGGTAATTCAAGCATTGTTTGATATAACTCCACCAAAATTGGCATGTGTATGGGGAATATCATGAACTTTTACTTGCCAAATAATCAAATCATTATATCAATTCTGCGTTGATTAAGAGTTCTCAATGTGCTCGCTACCATTTTCAATGATGAGAATCAGCCTCTCCCTGAAACAGAGCAAGTTTCTTACGAAAAAATCGGGAGGTAGGGATGCGCAAGCTGTTTCGATGGCCTTCTGTAGTGAGTTTAGATTCTTAAGCGGTTTGGCGTACACCAGCTGCTTCAAATTCCCCAAGGCGAAGTCGCAGGAGATCAGGTCTGGGCTTCTCGGAGGCCAGGAGATCGAACTCTTAATCAACGCAGAATTGATATAATGATTTGATTATTTGGCAAGTAAAAGTTGATGATATTCCCCGTTCACATGCCAATTTTTGTGGAGTTCCATGAAACGATGCTTGAATGGCGCGCGAGCTTTACCTCCAGGTTCAAAAAGTGCGAACTCGTAAGACGTACATTTTCAAGAAACTGCTTTAAAAAAAACATTCATCTTCACCTGAGAATACTGAAACTTTCCACTTTAAAATTCTAGGTCAAGAACTATAGGTATACCAATTTTTGTGGAGTTTCATTGAACGATGTTTGAATGGCAAGCGTTTACTTTTGGCAATTAATTCTGGATTTTGTATTTGTATTTGTGAGGAAAGATTTTCTAGTCGTAGCGGCACTTTTTTTTTTTTAGGTCTTTGATGACTTTTTTCTTTGTTGCATTATCTGTGTGAATATAGTTTTTCTAAGCCTCAGTTGCTCCTGTGCTCTCTTCAACTTCTCGCGAAGGATTTCTACCTCTAAACAATGAGCATCCACGGTCTTCCGGTGCGACGATTTTCATTGTTTTCATTACCAAGAGATGAGGAGACCTGCTGGTCCTCCATTTCTTGAAATCGACCGTCAGAGCAGGCATGTAAGGTGAATGTGGGAGATTTCGTTGGATCTAAGGCCAAATTATCTATCGCAACGGCTTCTTTTTTTCAAGCGCCTTGTAGCATTTTCATCATGACAGGAATCTAAGGAGAAGTGATGCGAGCACACGGAATGATACCTGGGAATATATTCCCCTCCCAGAACTGAAGCTATTCATTTTTTCTGCCTAGAGTTTGGAAAATCATGGAAACATTTTCTGGTTGCCGATTCCTGTAAGTATTCTTATAGTATGCGTCAATGCAAACCTCGTCACTGCCCTTCATAAATAACAATTGGTATTAAGAGAATGAATGAAAATAATGAACCTAAAATATGTTCGAAATCAACAAACAGATCAGCAATGTAAGTACAATTCTGCCAACGGTTGTTCTGACAAACGCGAGTAGACGGTATTATGGCTGTGAGAGACGAGAGGTAGAATGCGTGCGACCTGTCCAAAGCTCCCGCTTTTATAGTGGAACGGCTCGCTGACGTCATCACATTCGCAAGATTCTACCCCCTCTCATCAACCCTCCTTGGGTGTCTACCTTCACTTTTCAGATTTGGAATGCGAGAAGTCCCGCATAAGTGAAAAGCCAGAATGGAAATGGATCGCCGTGCTCGCGCTCACACAGGCGTCATGTATATATTTCATGACCATCACATGCCTTCAGAGTGAAAATAGAAAGTCGCTTTTATTTAAACGCGACATTTTTTTCACTTTATTAGCGTTTATTTCAGTATGACTAGAGTAGGAGTGTGTTTCTCATTCCATCAATTCGCATTAGTCATAGCAACCCGGTGCAGGGGAGTAAATCAGACATCTACGTTACTCTTTTTATTTTAGAAGCGATACCACTTAGTTGACGATATTTGGGTAGTAGCAACTGGTCGTAATGTCTTTGCTGGCCATTTGTATGAACAGCAGTGGATTGGCAGAGTGAGATCGTAGTTATTCATTCTATACTGGTACTTTGTATCTGTACCCGTTAGATACATTTAGGTACATACAAACACAAATTGAGCGCATGAGGCAGGCCTGCCTCTCTCAACCATTTCAGCAAACAAAGCAGGCGGGACTCGATTTTATTTCTGTTGAAAGAATCTTGCGAAAACACTATTCCCTGTCCATGACGACAACACCGTGTCGGTCAGAACGGAGCTGGATCTTCTTGTCGCTAAAGCATCCTTTCCTGTAGGACCTCACCGAGTTGATCCCCCCTAGGGAGAGGTTCGGGATAAAGCCCACGTACATTCCAGCCTCGGGCACTAGGCAATGCTCGATCCCAGCGAAGTTCGGGAGCCTGTCAGACACGCATTTTCTACGGCGATTCGACACCGGATATGCAAGAGCAATCGACAGAAACGAGGACTCACGAATAGACTGTCCAATCACTTTCACCCGAGATGATGATGGACTGTACGCTGGACATCGGTACATTGGATGAGTCTATCAAGTCTAAATGAGCACTGCCCGCGAATACAGTGAGTCCATAAAGCGTGATCGCGTCTTCCTTCCAGTTGTCTTGACGTCCTACATACCTGCAACGGGAACACGTGCATCAACGATATATCGCCATCTAGGGGATGATGTGGACCTACCTGAGGGATGAGACATCGTTGTCGGTGGGCCCCAAGTTCCAACAGTAATTATCTCCAAACACCCATTCAACTGTTCCAAAGTCCCCAGAGTTGTAGTTTCTTTCGGAGTAGAATATCCAACTGGAAGGAAATGCATTGAGAAAGGATGATTGCATATACTCTGTGACACCGAGAGGACATCTCAATGGTCCCAGATGTGGCAATTATGCACTGGTTTGGCTTATTGCAGGGACTTTTGTCTCCAGAAAATCTTCGCTTGAAGATCAGTACTCTAAAATATTGCTAGAGTTGCGAAGAAGAAATGAAAGACATTTCCGCGGAACCTTTCCATAGGCATTAGTCCAGCTCTTCCCACCCTCTGTCTGTGGCTATGCAATTCATCGGGCCAATTTAATTCAGGGCTCCCCTATAAGTCTTTCAAAGGGAGGTCTTCCAGCGAATCGATAATTTTAGTAAATAAAGTGGACGAGGGGCACTCACATTCCGGTGACGCAAGTGCTGGAGACCACGTTATCTCCAATAGTGGAGTCGCAAGTTCTGAAGTCTGGGCAATTCTCGGTTCTCTCACTCCAACTTCCGGCAAAATTGGCCAGGCTGTAGATCGTAGCCATCTGCCTTTGTGCCCAGCTCTTCCCTAAGCTAAATAGGATCAGAAGCGCAGCTGATAGCCTCATGGTGGATAGCTTAACCTTCCACGTTCCTTTCCCTTCCACTGCTATGATCTGTCTGCTACAGGTTTCAAGATCCCATAGGGGTTTAAATAATTTTTATCTCTGAAAATTCTCTCAGGTGGGACCATGTGAATCTGACATCGGTCTTGATATCAATTCAGGATATACAGGGCATGCAAGAAACCCTCAGACTTTTAAACTACATATTACTGGAGCTTTACTGGAGCTGTTTTCACAAAACTTGAAGTTTGCTAAATTATTTATATTCAATTGAAGGTTGAAATTTTCATCAAAATTTATTTTGTCTGAAAATTTGTTGCAGATGCTGAAGAGGACTACTTTGAAGGAAATAGGCTCCAGAAGCCGGAAGGAGTCACCACAACGTCATAAAAACGTCAGTATTGGAACTTTTTGATCAGACTTCGTATGAAAATAGGATGTAATTCTTTCACGATGCATATCCGCTTCAAGTTTCCTTTTTTTCCAGTAAGTGGTGTCGGCCAGGTGTTGTTGCAGTCGAATCCTGGGAATCCGCGCACTTGGGAGTCATCCGCCATGCGAGTACGTGGCACGTTTCCCTGGAAACATTTTTCTCTGGAAATCGCGAGGGGACACGAGTGAGTCATCTCATTTGGGAATTTCCCACGTACCACCAACCATGCTCATAATTCCGCTTGCGGGCTTCATTTAGGAGTAGGTGAGTCAATGTGCCGCCTTGACAGATCTCGGGTAATAATTTGCTTGCATTGGTGGCATTTCTTGAGCCAATCATCATAAAGGAAAATGACAGACATCTGCAAACATCAAGGTACTTCTGATTCGATCACAGGAAAAACCACCTTGTAAAATTCACAGCGGATGGACACATCCCGAATGTGGAAGACATTTATGTTATCTCTTTCTGAAAACAACACAAGGTTTTACTAAAAAGGCCTCTATTTTTGTATTTAAACCAAGCATGGCAGGTGATAGGGTAACTTAGGGGAATATGGCCATTGGGGTTATATGGCCTTTCGTTATGCATCCCCTAAAAGACTTAAGAATTAGTTTGGTCGATTTTTGAAATTAGTTCTATCGAAAAGTACATGAAATTTTCGAAATGTTCAGATTAGTTCATTAATTCAGTTCTCATGGGAATTCGGGATAATGTTTAATAACCATCAATCCTTAATAACGACTCATGATGCACATAAAATAAAATGACAAAAATTCTGAAAGGAGTATACTTTCTTATCCCCTTCAGATGGAATGAAAACTTTATTAGATGAACGCTTTTCCCAGTCCAGTTGTGGCGCAGTGAGAATTAAGATGGCATTCGGAGAAAAATCCTCTGAAATATATGTTCTGGAAAAAAAGTTTTGAAATCGGCGTTTGTTGTTGATTTTTGGTTCTTTTACTTGCTGATTTTTGCAAATGATTTTCTCCTTTTATTTTTTATATACCATGCACAAAGGTTTTTGACATTTAATTGAAAAGTTGAAAGAAGTTAAAGTGTACCTAGCACAGGGAGTGTAAATGTCAAGCTGGCACTGTGTCGCCGATCGACTATGTGATATCGTCTGTCTTGTGAAACCTGGTTAGGGAAGCGAGGTAAAGCGTTGGACCTAACTGAGGGCGCGGGGCACCATCTAGACGTTTGCAAGTCCCACATGTACGCACGCCTGAGAACGGGTCTCCGACCCGTTCTCAGGAGCGCACTCGTTGCACATTCACCAATCGTTGTGAAAAGTTCGTTGAACGAGCTGTTAATTAGAATTTTTTTTTAATTCGTACTTGAGGCGAACTTTTGTGGGATAGTTATTCCAATGTTTTTTTTTACCCTTGAAATGAAACGGGTAGACAGAAATGCCACGTTTAGTATAACTGTAGCTTTAGGAATATTCATTTCAGGGAAAGTCAAATGGGTCTGTTAGAGGTAGGAGGAATGGGTAATTGATAATTTTTCGCTTGACGAAAGCGATTCTTACAGTTGAGCTATGAAAGAAACTGGATAAAGGAAACATTCCAGGGGGGATATTTTGAGATAAAATAATATTTCCTTTCTCAATCAAACTTGTAAGTAGAATTTCGAGGAAGAGTTTCCTCTTACATGGAGATTTCCCATATGAGGTGACTCATTGTGTCCGCTCCGAATTTCCAGCGAAAAGTGCCACGTACTCGCTTGGTGGATGACTTCCACGTGCATGGAATCCCAGGGTGCGTTAGCGACAGCACCTGGGCCGACGCCACGTACTGGAGCAATGGAAACTTGAAGCGGATATGCATCGTGAAAGAATTACATCCTATTTTCTGAGAAAACTGATTTTTCACTTCTTGCTTTACACGAACTGTTCGAGAGTACATTTATGAAACTTGACATTCGTTCGATGAAAGGCATTTCACGGTAAATCTAAAAATTCATTAATATATTGTTCGTTAAAATGGTAAATGGCCTACAATTTAGTCTCGTATCATTGATAGCATCATCCTTGGTGAAAAACCTGCTCGCGTCTTCAGCTGGTAGGCTTGCCGGAATGCTCAAGTCAGTGTGACTGATTAGATAGTACAGTACTTGTGAAGGTTTCCTCGATTTCCTTGGTTTCTCATCTGATGCCGTTTATTGTCTTGCACTGTTATAACAAATATTTTTTTACTTCTCAAACCAACAATATATAATCTACGATGTCCTGAATATTTTGCTTTCTCCGAATTCTCTTCATGGCATAACAAAATACACAAATATTCTACTAGATCCTACAAACGCTGGTAAATGAACTTCACTCTTTCGAATCGGAAAAGTATATGAAATCCTGCCTCTTAGAGGTGCATGTATACTGTTGCTTAATGCAGTCAAACTTGAAATAAAAATATTTTCCCCAGTGCACGCTGCAGTTTTGTCGCATCATACATATTCGTACATATTGCCCAAATAAAACAAAATAAACAAAACATAATCATCCAATAAAGGAAAAAACCGAATTAGTAAATAAACCCAAAATAATTCGCATTGTAAATCACAAATTGACATCGACACATTTCTCATATTCATAAGTTCATACGAGAGTATCTAGACTGATAAAACTAACATTACTGGAATAAAAACTGTAATGGTCACTGTGGGACCTGGAAACCTGCAGCAGTCAGATATCACAGCAGTGGAACGGAAGAGAACGTAGAAGATTGAAGCTATCCACCATGAAGCTATCCGTTGTGTTCCTGCTCCTCTTGAGCTCGGGGAATAGCTCAGCTCAAAACCAGCAGGTTGTAACTTTCTACTATTTGACCGATTTCGGCATCTATTCTTTTGAATTAAACAAGAATTGTCCAGATGTGGGGACATGTATTCCCTGTCACGATGACATGACGGACTTCAGCTTCTGCGCTACTGGCATGTGAGTCCCTCACGTCTTCTTTTTTCAGGAGTCGGGATTCTTGATTCACTTTAAGGTTTCACCTTGCAGTACTTATGTACTGAGTCTAAAAGTGATTGTCACCAATGAATTCATTCAGATGGTCGATGCGCTGAAAACATATTGTTTTCGACTGTAATAATGGGAGTTATGAACGAAAGTTAGATAATAAGTTTCTGAAAAGCTAATATAATGAACCGCATCAACTTTTAATGCGATTTTTCTTAGCTGCATCAAACTTTGGCCGTGGTGCATCTCGACTACATTGGATTGCACTTCGTGACTCCCATATTGGTCTGACTCCCACCTCGCTCCCAGAGTAACATGATCAAGAAGCTCGGTTAAATTCCCTATATTAGAAAAACGCAATGCGACGTTAATAATGTAATCTTGCCTCAAACTTGCAGGAAAAATGGTTGCAAATACTTTCTGAGAGAAGAGAAACACGCCTCATGGCAAGCTCATAGTGGATGGGTTAAAAGGGGGCCAGTGAGAGGAGAAGAGAGCCTTTCGAAGTGCCTTTTGAACTTGAAGAGCTCTTTGTATAGGAGCTCCATTGAATAGGGTGCCCTCAGGGTGTGGAAGCATCAATCTCCTTGGGTGCAATGGAGCGACAAGGGAATCCAGAATGCATCTTAAAAATTTATATATTCGTCCTATCCCCGTTTCATCTTGCTCTTAATTCGTTTTGGCCACTCCAGTGTGGTTCGTGTGATAAGGTAAGGTCTGAAGGACTCGAAAATCCATCACTAAAATGTCATTTTGACACCATTTTACTTTGAGAGAAAGAAATCTTGCTACGAAAGTAATTAAAGTGCATCGTGCTGATGCACCAATATTTTCTTGCGTCAACCACCAGGCTTCTTTATGGATCCACAGAGAGCGATGCATCGCTATGGAAAGCCAATGCCAATTCTTGGTGACTTTCGCGTGAAATGCCCTAAGACTCCTGGGGTCTATTCCACAGAATATTTAAAATTTCCAAGCTCCTAGTTACATGTAGTTGCAAGGGTCGTGTCTTCTTTTTCAACTCTTCGAGCGGGTCCCGCTGACACTTGACGCGGTCAAGGCATGACCCTTGCAACTGCTTGTAACTTGTAGCTCGTAACTTGTAAATCTTCTGTGGAATAAGCCCCTGGCAGCAAATTACAGTGCGACCGACTGAAGGGCTTTGCCATGAGCGGGTCACATCCAAGCAACCATATGCTCGGAGATTCGAAGTATAGAACCGCGCCATGACGGTTTGCGTGACGTCTCCACAAGGAAGGCTCCCATTGGACGGTGCTCTCCCTATCGCCTAGTGCGCCTCATGCCATAGGGGAGGCCCCTCCATTTAAACACTCTATGGAAAAGCCACGTAATCCAGTCGTCAAACTCGCTGGTTGTTCCTTATTCCAAATTCAATTTAAAGCTAACTAGAGTACCTGGCCTGGTACAGATCTGTCATTCCACTCTACTAATATTCCACTCCAATATATTAGATATATCGTATGTAACTGTAATTATTATAAAAAGGTCCTTTATACGGTTCTTAGTTTGCAATATAGATGGTCCCTGTTTGCATTATTCATGGAAGATTGAGGCAGAGACCATAGAGTGTATACTCGTATATAGGGTGATTCAAAAGTCACCTATATTTTTTTGCTGCCGTATATGGTATCAATCGATTTTTCTGCTCCTCCTGAGCAGTTTGGTATAATATTAGTGTGGGGTGAAAGACACTTCGTAAGGAACGACCGAAAAAGAGTCATAATGACTCTTGGTTACTCCACACCAAATCGACCAGAGGTTGAGCTCGACCATCTTCGATTTTTGATTTAAAAAAAATCTGTGTGCACGTAGTTGAATTAATTAGAAGAAACTAATTCTAGATATTTTTTTTTATCTCGCTCCGATCTCGAGATATATGCATTTGAGTGTCACCCACTTTTGGCTCCTGGCCCCCATATGGACTGGAATTGTGAGACTTTTTTGTTATAGCTTCCCTTCTATTCGAGATAAAAGCTTCGTTATGGTGTCATTTTAATTGTGAAACTGCCTTCTTTTGACTGCTCTAAGAAATTATTCTCCGAAGCTAAAACAAGAACTTCAACTTAATCAAACAGTTTGATTAAGTTCAGTGGAAGATACAGTACCGCCAGAAAGTTTGAGGCAGGTGGGAAAATTTCGCAAGTCATAAGAAATATGAAAAAAATCTTGCGTTTTTTTTTCTGAAAATATAATTTTACTTAGTTTACGTTATGAACATACATATTTGTGCAAAAAAGCAAATATTTTTCATTTTCAATTCAAATTTTACTTAAATTGAAATAACCACCACAATTTTTATAACGGCAGCACAGATTCTGGGCATTCTTTTGATCAATTTTTCTAGTGTAGCAGATGGAAGGCCGTTCCAGCATAGTTGCAGAATGTCCCAGAAATTTTCGGTGGATGATGTTTGTCTTTGTCGCTTTCTGCGATCAGTTCTTCCCACAACAATTCAATTGGATTCAGATCGGGCGATTTTGGTAGCCAGTGCATTATTTTTATAATTTTCCGGCGCTTCAACTCGTCCAAACAGCTCTTATAGATCTTGCCACTGTGTTTCGGATCGTTGTCATGCAAAGTCACGTATTGGCCTCTGAACAGCTTCGTGCCAGAAGCAAATAATTGCCGTTTCAAAAGTCCCTGAACGCTTCTTTGGTCATGATTCCCTCGATGCGATGAAGACTTCCTACTTGATCACCACCAAGGCAACCCCACACGATTACTGAACCAACTCCATGCTTGACGGTGGGCACCAAGCACTGTTCTGCAAATCTTTCACCATCTGTGCACAAAATCTCGACGTTTGCAGCTAACGATTTCGTATTTGGACTCATCAGTCCAGACCACTCGTTTCCACATTATGACTGTGAAATCCTTATGCTGGAGAGCTCAATCCAGTCTTCTTACTAACTGGACGCAGCAGTGGTTTTTATGCAGCCACATGCCCATGTAGTCCGAACTCCTTTAAACGGTTTTTCACCGTTGAAGTACTGATGAGAACATCATTGAATTGAATTGGGTTGGAAAGAAAGTCTTGCAACACTGCGCAAATTTTTCAAAATTTTATAACTTTATTGAAATGCAATTTCAGATAAACGGTTTTTCACCGTTGAAGTAACACCATTGAATTGATTGTATAATGACGTGATTTTACCAGCCGTCAGTCTTCTACCTAATAAATAAATGTTCCTAATTTCAATATCTTGCCGTTTTGTTCTTTTTTTCGATCTGCCGGTTCGTTTTTAGGTCTCATGAGTAGAAAATCTCTCGAAGCGCCTCAAAGTTCTTTGTATGCAGCAACGAGAAACGTTAATATTTGCTGCAATCTGAACTTTCGAGTATCTTCCCTCTGAATAAAGATTCTTTCTCTTTCTGTAACAGTTAGATTTAATATTTTACCCATTTTCGAGACTTTAAAAAAAATTGAAAATTGAATCTGTCTCCGAATGCACTTTGCGAGATCATTAGCAGTATAACTGTTCCAGATAGTAAAAAATGTAGTAATTATAACAAAATTAATTAAATATAATATTTACTAGATGAAACCTTTTCAAAATGTAAAAACTTTGAACGTTAATTCACTTTAAAGTGAAGCTAGAAATAGAACGCGAAACGTGTCCCTGCGTGAAATCGTGAATAATTTGAAAATAAAGTGAATAATAACAAAGAAAAGAAAAGTTTCGGGAAATAAAAGCTACAATAAATCATTTACATTCCGTTTGAAAAAAGAGCGTCGAATTTTTAAAGTCTTCTTCTTGAAAAAGGATCATTTTTGCAACCTGCCTCAAACTTTCTGGCGGTACTGTATGTGGAAGGCAAAGTCGGCAAAGGCCCTCCTTCTCCCCCCTCCAAAGAGCCTAAAGTTGAGAAATGTGACAACAATGGGTTGGAATTCTCTTTACGATTCCTGTAGTCCTGCGAGTCCCAGTTCTCTTGGACGTCGGCGTTGTCAGGAGGAACGGGTGAAGCTAAATAAACGAAAGTTGTTTTCCATAAGTGCTTCGCATTGTGTTATTGCTTTTCGGTGATAAGTGTTTGAGTGTGCGTAATCATTCCAACCTCGTGTTGGATTTGAAAGGCCACCACAACTTCCTCAAAATATGAAAAAAGTCACTTGTATGACAGTCATGAAATCATCTGGGGATTGAATAACTGAAAAAAAGGGTAATGCCTGGTACGTGTCTCCAGAGCTCTTCTAGCATTCGTGGATGCCATTGCAGTCCGAGGGTGGTAGGGAGCCAGGTGGGGAGCCTGGGGAAGAGGCGAGAGATGGTTCTTCAATATCCTATCCTAGTCGCCCGACTTCCACAGTCGAAGTACTGTATGTGCGAATTTGAAGTCCGTGTTAAAATCTTGTTTTTGACACATTAAACAAATACAAATCTTTAGGTGCGTGTTGCCAATATGCATCTGTATTACGCAGGAGAGGTAGGACTGGACCATAATTAACCTTGTCCCTTTTGAAATCGTCGCTGTAAAATTGCGGATTGAAACTCTTTCTCTATTCAGGAAGAAAAGCAGACATCTCAGAAGTTTGAGCCTGCTTTCTCGTTTTGTCTCGTCCCGACTCGTTTTGTGAATCCAATTTCCTACGACTCAGGCTTGCTTCTTCGATCTGATGAAGAGAATCGGACTTTTTTTCACAAGTCCATGAAATCGTCCTTCCTTGCCTATCCTCAGATCTCCAGCGTGATCAGTCTAAAGAAAAATAGCCAGCTTTGAAGCTTTTGCTGATCATTGCCTCCGCATGTTCTATGTTCACCATATGCCTGCATACTTCACCCCAATGCAGAGGACAGAGGACAGCAGACATGATTTGAAGGTTTTCTAAGATCTGACTGCCCAAGATCACACATGTTCCGTCCTTCTCAAGTAGGAATGACCCTCGAGGAAACCAATAACAGATTCGTGTGCAGCATCCAGTTTCCATAGTTCAAAAAGATAATACTTTCAAATCATGATTTAAATCATATATTGAGTGAAATTTACATGCATCAAGACTGCAGGATCATCTATTCCATCTGTCTCTTCTAATAACTCGAAATGTATTAAGATTGCATTTCCAGTTGTTACACGAGATTAGTTGGAAGGATATTAATTAACCTATGCTCGCCCACAACTGACTTCATTCCGGGACCATGGCCATTCTGGGTCAACAGAATTTTTCATACTTGCCTCGGAATGACTGACTTTTAGCAATATATTTCCAAGATTGCACTTCATGCCATGAGACTCGTCCAAGGAACATGGATGCAGTCATGCTTGCGTCGAAGCAGTGTTCACATTTTGAGGACACAATCACATTATGGAGATGCAATTTGCAAGCGTTCCATTTTTGGTGACGCGGATGGAAAAAGCTGGGAGGAGGGGGGGGGGGGAGCACGAAAAGTCTGGGACACTGTTCCGATGCATTTAAGGCGCCATTTTCTTGTTAATTTTTTTTAAGGGGGGGAAGCCACGTGTTCAATTTTCCCCCCTTGGAACACTACGCCGCTAAGTTCCAATACTCGATCTGGGGAAAGAAAAAAAAAAGAGGGTGAGCGCGGGGGGCCGACATACGAGGTATTGCAGTTTTTATGGTAGAGATGCACTTTTTTTTTTTTTAGATCAGTTCCTGTTCCAGATATCTGGAAAGGAAAACACGTATGTCAGTTTCGAGTTATATGCTCCTTCGTATTATTCAGATAAGCAAAGATTAGCTGTAATAAAGATATCATGGAAGAACTGAACTTACGCAATAAACCATTATGTGAAGCAGCAGGTCGCCTCTTGTGGCGGCGTCAATTTGAAGATTCACAGAGTCGTGGTTCAGTACGTGAATGACATTGATGAAGCAAGTAAAGTGAAACGATTCTGAAATCGTTCAACTCTGACCTGGATAAATTGAATTCCAGAGGATCCAAAGACCTTGGATGAGAGATAATAAAACATGAACAAATATAGGAGGAAGAAGAAGCGACAGTCTCATGTTAAGGCGAATACTTCAGATAAAGCAGCAATGCGGTGGGAGGGGGGGAGGGGTTTCGTCGTGATAACGCTGACACGACAAAAACATGCCGTCACCATCCTTGCATCAACTGATAGATAACCCAAGCGCTCCACTCTGCGTACTGTCACCTATACTTTCTTTGTATGTGCTGGGAGACGGAGAGTGGGTGAATGCAGTGGATGGGAACGTCTCCAAGCTTCCATGGATCCGGCCAGCTATGAAATACTGCACCAGGCTTTCAGCATCATACTGGCGTTGGTGGTCGTTGCTGGAAATTTTCTACTGTTGGCAGTGCATCTGTTTCGTCGTGATCCCAACCGATGGAGACCTATGAATACTTTCATGGTCTCTATTGCCACTGCCAGTTTCATCATTGGCATCCTCATTCCGTTCCAGCCTGGGTACTTCATCAGGTGAGTTCCCGAATTGACATAGCCTCATGTTGAATTTAAATCAATAGTTCGGCGTCATAATCTCGCATGACTTGTGATTTCTTTTTGTCTCAGCACCTACACTCCCCTAAAGAATGCCCTGAAACCATGCACGGTATTGAAGTGGTTAGACATGCTGTTTCTAACGGCTTCTGGGAACAAAGTCCTGTGCATGACGGCAATCGCAGCCGAGAGATACCGAAGTGTAGTCAACGTGCGGCGTATTGAGAGTGGTCCCAAGACCAAGACGGCCATCGGCGTTGTGGCTGCCGCATGGATCATTAACATCGCCTATAACCTCGCCAGTTACGCATCTCTCAGCCTCGGAGAAATGCGAGTGAATTTGTATAATTCCAGCCTCAATCATGTTGCGTTGGACTTGAACTCGAGGGGAGAGAGGGTTGGAGAAGACCAATCTCATTTCATCACCTTCTGTTACTTCTCATTGAACGATGGGAATGCCCTGATCGCAGTCGTGCATTCCTTGTCTTTCGTCTTGTTTTTCGTCCTGCCGTTGTTCTGCATGGCTCTGCTGTACCTTCTGACGGCCATTCACTTGCATCGTCTTTCGATGACGGTAAATTCCAAGCGGCTCCTCGACGCACGGTGGTGCACCATCAAAGCTCTCATTACCATCATTGTCGTGTTCATCATTGTCTGGCTTCCAGCGCATATCTTCAATATGCTCTCCTCTTCCGTGGAAAGGAACATCGTAGACGCACATCGTATGTCGCTAGTGAATTTCAAGTGGCGGGTTCTCCATGACGTCTGCCTCGGATTCCTCTTCTCTGAGTCCTGGATATACGTCGTCGTCTACGCTCTCTTTGTGGACAAATTTACGCAAAGGATCGTGGATCTATGTCGGAAGAAAGTGCAGCGTCGGTTTTCTAAAGCCTTGCATGCACCATCTCGAGCAGGAAGCGACTTGAATTCGTTTTCGAGGCTCTACTCCAATGCTGAGCGCGCCGAGAATATCCCTCCGGCTGAATCGCACCATGATTCGGGAGAGAAACAGAACCAGAACAAGCAGGCAACAATTGATTGGGTCCCAGAAACATCGCAACCCATGTCTCCAGGATGAGAAGACAGAAAATTAGTTTAAATGAAGTGTGGAAAAGCCGCGTGCTATGTGAATTGTTCAGTTATTTTTCTCTCACTACACAACGCAAGGAAGTTTTTGTGAAGAAATAGTGCTTATATGTTGATACAGGAACTTATGAGAGGTAACAGAGATAAGGTAAATTCTTATCTCAGTGGCTTGAAGGGTATTCAGAGGGTTGACTGCTCGACTCGGACGCTATACAATGAGAACGCATTGAGGCGGGGGAAGTAAAATAGTATTGTGCAGCCTTGGACTTCCAACAAGAAATATTTCGTTACCTGTCATTTATTGCAAACAACCTCTTAGAATTAGTCAAGATTCAGTCATTCTGGACAGAATTTTTCGGAAAAACGTAGTTTAGAGCGTTCTTGGTCGCTACAACTCAGAACTAACGTGTATCCCACACCCAAAAAAAAGTATGACTGGAAACAGCTAGGGCAACTAGTGCAGGTCTTACATTTGCAGGATTTTTCCTGCCGGAAATTTTCCCATTTAAATAACCTAACTTCCGATGGTAAGCAGGAAATGCAGTACCTGAAAACTGTTGCATTGGTCGGATGCAATTACATTGCAATAAACAGACAATTTTTTTGCGGAATACGGGCTTTGTGCTTAGGTTTGAAAATAGAAGCATCCTTTGTTGAAATTTTAAGCAGAAATGGACAACGTTGCCACTAAAACCAACGTTGCCGTGAAAACTTCATGATGCACCCAAGAAAGTGAGGGGAATTCTTCATGGAACAAGTTGCTACATTACCAGAGGGTATGTAAACTCTATGATCCATCCAGGAAGGCGAGGGGAGTTGATTCATGGAAGAATTATGGAGCTTCCGTTGAGAGGTATTCGTAGGTCTGAATTTACTTTCAAGTTGCTGTACTCGTCAGTCGTATGAAGCATGCTTCTTCTACAGATCCGATTTCCTTTAACGGCCGACTGGAATGAGTTGAAATCCCAACAATTGTTTTTTTTTTAAATTATCATTAACATGTTTTCAGGTTTTTCACATAGATATGCACGCCCATCATTAATCTGGGAAATCATGGAACGCTCGGAGTAATTCCGGAATCAAGTTACAGAACTTGTAAATCATATTACTAAAATCTCTGACAGTACTAATTTTATCTAACCCTGCCATGAATGAAACTGTTTCCAAATTATCCCCATCCGTGACTTTCAATTGGCAGCAGTGATGTACGAGTAATGTAGTACAAGGCACTTGTGCTTATTAGAGGTGAAATGTAAGAGTGACGTCCAACATTATCCAGGATGTCAGGATGTAGTCTCTCATGCTGGAATTTTCTTTCCACAAGGCAAAAGTTCTTGCAAAGAAAGTTCCCTACAGGATAAAGCCGAGTCTCCATAGGAATTTTCCCCCCAGCAAGATATGTATTTCTACAGTTTTCTACCTAAAATTCATCCAACCAGCCTTGCAGCTAGAATTTTTTCTTGGGCAGTTTCCGCTTTTGAACTATTAAAAATGTTAGCCTTCAGTTGGGCCTTTGGGCTAGCAGTTATCCCCGGAGCAAGGAATGGTTGCCTTTCTGCATTCCCAAACAGAAAATTTCAGACGTGCGAGAAAGCATGCTTTAGTTTTATATTCATCCCAGGAGGAACCGTCATCACTCGTTGTTTGCATGTTGGAATTCTTGGAAAGATGGATTAGTTAGCTTTGTTGAGTCTGTCTGGAGAATCTCGCCGTTTGTGTTGATTGCTTTATGTCAGAAGGATTTCTTATCTTCTGGATTGACATGTTGACACTAATAGAGGTATAAGGTATAATACTAAGGTCAAAGGGGGATGAGGAGAGCAAAATGCAAGTCTTTCAATGGATTCATTTGCAGTTTGGGGATACCCACTTCAAGGGAGTTTGGAATGAAATGGTTTTCGAGGCTTCGATTCCTTGATTTGCCAAGAGAACAGCAATATTAACTCTGCAATAGCCAAACAGCCAATAGCAGGGAGTCAACTGTATGTGCAGAACTTGTCCGTCGAGCAATGCAATTCATTCGCATATGGATCTTGGATGAGTTTTTTTTTAATGAAAAAGGAAACATCATTATCCATCTCCTCCAATCTAAACTTATGAGGTTTCTATTGATGATATCACTCCAAACCTCTTGAGCTCAAATGGTTTTATAAAATATAATAAAGAATGTTGCATCCCACTCTTCTTTCCGTCGCTATCTTCATTTTGACATTGCATCATAGTCAAATCAATGACGATTGTTTTTCAATTGATCAACTTCGTGTTGATTCACAGAAACAAGGGAAACCACATATTTTCAATTGTAACTGATCTGATGTCACGAAGGACACGTATGGGAATATGTTTAACAATGTTAATCTCATTTTCCATAAATGCTAATTATGAACCAAGTTAGATTAGGATTGAACGAATCCAGTGTATGACACTCATATAGAGATTGGTTCAATGGTTATGAACATTCACACCGGCAGAGGGGTGAGGCCCACACCCATTCCCTCATGCACCGAATAACCTTCACAACGGGAATTCAACATCAGGTACGCAATTCTCACAGCCCAGATTCAAAACAAGGAATGATAACGTAGAGTAAGACTTTTTTTTCAAGAAAAAGGCTCTAAATCATCCTTTCGAACTCTTGAAGGGAGACTAAAGACGGAGCATGAATCAAAGATTGCTGCTGGGGAGGTTGTTGATATTGCCCTGAAGCATTTGCTGGCCCAGACGCACTGCATGACGTGCACAGCCGGGTGCTAGCGTCACACCATAAGCACCATGCCCGTAGTTGTGTACAACCTGGGAATTGTTGGTTGAAATCACGTTCGTTAAAGATCTGCTGTTGCAGACAGGAAGAAGAACGGAATGGACTCACCTTGAGGGACTGCTGGCCGTATGTGAGAACTTCTTTCTCGCACCGCACTTGATATCGTGTCGGTCGGAAGCCAACCCAATGCCGGACAACAGTGGCACGTTTCAGGGAAGGAACCAAGCTCGTGGCTCGTTCCCATATCGAAGCTGCGTCGTGAGGATTCCATTCTTCCTCCCAACTCTCATATCCCCTTACTCCTCCAACCGAAAGCTCGTTCACACTATTGAGCAGAACGCATGCATTCGTAAACAATGTTTCGATACATTCACAAGACGCTTCAATCGAACCAGCTGCTGCAACAGTATGCAATACTCACTTTGGAATTATGTGCGTGTCCACGTCTTTGTAAAAGGCAGCTTTGATCCAGGGTGCCTTGACCTATGGGAACGGAAATGAATGAGAAGACGGTTAATTTTTTTTTCGGAGTGATGATGCATGTCAGGAGTCACAGGGACAGCTACAACAAGAGGAAATTCCCTCACTTTGAACAGTTGCCCTCGCACAGGAACCACGTAGGGGTCATTGCACAGCCATTTAGCACCAGTCCCAGTGCAGTTGAATACAAGATCGAAGCCCATCGGGAGAAGCTCCGAGAAGTTTGACACCTTCTTCTCGATCACTTCTGCACCGAGAGCCTTCACTCTGGAAGAGCAGAGTTCCCCTTCTTTACGGACGAGATTAGACGCGAAATCTTTTGCAACATTTCGTCGGCATGATGAACGGATTCAACATTTAGTTTCGTCGTCGTTCCCATCTTTCCTACCTTTCTAGGAGATATGGCATGAACATAGTCATTTCCATGGAGAAGGACACGAAGTAATTTCCCCCAATCCAATTTCCAGGGCAAAGACCCAATTCTTCTGTGGTCATGGAGCGGAACGAAGGAAATATCCTTCGCATGGTTGGAGACTGCACGATTCCAGATTCAGCGATGTGAAAGGGAGGCAGCAAGGAAAGGGCGAAACGAGTAAATGAATAAATCATGGTTACTTACTTCCCCG
This sequence comes from Darwinula stevensoni, assembly GCA_905338385.1. Taxonomy (NCBI): domain Eukaryota; kingdom Metazoa; phylum Arthropoda; class Ostracoda; order Podocopida; family Darwinulidae; genus Darwinula; species Darwinula stevensoni. Next base: position 26,160 of record CAJPEV010000167.1, read on the forward strand.
AACTTGTCAGAGCTGATGTATTGATAGACAGGGAATTCCGTCATTCCTGCTTGGACCCGGTCGGGAGACCTCAATATCTTCTGATAAACTCGGTAAGAATCTTCACACCATCTCCTATAATGGGTGACACGGGAAAAGTCCTTGTTTACTAACGCAAAAAAAGGCGCGCGAAATCGGCATAGTCCAGAGAAAAGACACTGACGTGGTTATTTCGGGTGTTGGTCCCATATAAACCCCTGGGGGTCGATAAAATCCCCCAGGATCTTCACTTGCCGTCCCTTTAATGAGCTTGTCAGCGATGACCATGAGACGCGCGTGAGGCATTTCTTCTTTTATCGTCAAGGCAGTGGTCAGCCCAGATACTCCTCCCCCAATGACACAAATTCTCCTTCCTGATCCTGAAGCCATCTCTACAGAAGCTTTTAGACTGCGTTACCGAATGGGAATGGTAACGGGGACCTGTGAAGGGGAAAAGCATGAATTCAGCGCATGGTGTACAAAATGGCATGGTGTACATATCATTGTGGACGAAGGGAGCAGACATTGCTCCACTCGCATCGGACATGCGCGGAACGTGTAGACAGGTATCAGGCAGCATCCCGCACTTCTCCGACTACCTACGGTGAAAGAGGAGTAAATAGTCGGACCTTCAAGGATCGTATACTTCTGTCACCGCTACATCACCGTTTTCCACAGAATGCACGTTTATCCCCCGTCCATAGGAGACGGGAAGGGCTTGGGTCGAAGGGTGAGCATGCGCGCAATCGCAATCCTCATTCCCCTAGAGTACGCAGGTCTTCTGCATCGGGATCGAACCAGCACCATCGCCAAATCCGAACTCGGACAAGAATGAATGACTGTAGCAAAGAGGTTTCGTCGGAACGGTTCCTTTCGGAGGGCAAGGGGCGTAAAGAGCGTAATTGGTATCAGTTCGATTCCACACGCAAGCCTTGCGTTTGTGAAAACCCTTGGATGTAAGTGGACATGAGTATGCTCGCTTACGTCTACTTACCTGCCCAAACATGGACACAAGACTCGCTAAGTGTGAAATGCCCTTAACATTTGCGGAGAGACGCACCCACGCAACTCCTTTTCCATGACTTTTGAACTTTCTACTCATACTAGTACAAACCTTTACCGAACTGAAGTTAAAAAAGGAAGTGAATACTCCACGCAAACGAAAACGATGCCATTGACCCAGTGGTATCAGAGCCCTATTTCGCAGATAAGGTAAACGTTTTCCAGGACCCAAGAGAGTGGTGGCGGCGTTCGTGGGAACTTCCGGAGCAGGTCATGCCGTTCCATGCTTCGCATATGGTTATATCCAGATTCAACCTGGATCGCAAAAATAATAAATCGCGTCCCTTCCCAGCTTCTCGACTTTCGCGAAGTTGCCAGTATTCCAACAAAAATTACTTTTGATCTAAACGGCACAGTTAAGGAAATACGAGAAGTGGATCATGCACTGCACGGCACAACACAGAAAACATTGGTGCATGCGGAACGCTTGTCCTTTGACTGTCCAAGGTTGAAGGAGACCCCAGATGAAGGGAAGAGATAAGAAACCTGTCCCTCTGAAGAAAATAAAGGCTGAGATCGCACGTCTGCCGCTATGAACGTGGTGAAACGGGACCGACCGCGCCTCCCAGAAAATCCCAGCATAAAACGGCTGAATAGAAAAATATAAATGATGTATGAAACAAATTTTTCTCATTCAACCGTCCACAATGTCACGTCACTAACCAGAAAAATATAAATTCCAAAAGAAGTTACAGGGACTCAAAAGTCCCGCTAGTTCTCAAGGCCGTGCATTTCTACATAGCCCTCCAAAATAAACAAAAAATGTTAGACTCCTGAGTCCCACCAGGACAGGACTGAAAGGGTTAACTGTAGGCCTAGTCTGTATCGGGATTTCATTAGGAATGTGATTCATGATATAAAAAATATAACAGCTGATGAGAAGTATTTATTGAGTGTTGCCATGAGGAACTTCCTTGTCTAACATGACGTGGACAGGAGCAATGCCACGTCGAGACAAACGCAAGACGCCGTCATGAGTCTCGTCGCGTCGAAGGGGGGAGGGGGTTTCAGGGGGGGGGGGGATGGCCCTTGAATGTTATCGAAGTGGGACGTCACGTCACTGTGACGTCAATGTCTCGTCCACGTACCGGACTTGGATCTGAAGCTCTTCAATGAAATGATTGCGAGGTGGGGCACAGAAGAAATCACTTTTTTTTATATGATCAAGAGGTTTTTTTTTCCCGTTGATTTATTCGTCCTTTGTGCTGGCTCTTGTAAAAACCAAAGTTTGCATCATTTTGCATGCCCATCGGTTCAAGTGAGCGCGTATGCTCGCAAATCTTAAAAAAAAATAAGCGAATAATGGCTGCATCAATGAAAGAAAATCAACTCTTCCCCCCGGGTCGACTAGTTAGGTAGATTTCCCGCGAAAGATTATTAATGAGCATGGAACAAGGCTCCCGATGGGGGCATACTGCGTCATGGTCTAAACACACACTGTACGAACGTAATCCATGTTTGACCCCTGGTGAAGAAGCGCAGCGCTTTTGCCTTCAAGGACGCCTGCTGCTTCGCAGCATTCAAATAAACATACCACGTAAGGCTTAACCCGGCGGGATAACTTGGGATTTTATGCGGAGCAGCTGCAGCGGAACTCATTGTGATCTGCAAGATGGGAAGGAAGACGCGGTATCTGTTCCGTCATCATCCATCTTCCTGTGTTGAACAGGAGAGTTGTCGACGATGGGTCTGCAATCTTTCATGTCGACGGGAGTAGACCTACGTAATTAGTCTGGGGCTTCCTCCCTTCTTTCCTCAGTGAAATTGGCGTTGCTCTGATGTGTTCCTTCCTCGTCCGGACATGAGGCGTTCTCCCATTCTCGCAACACCGATCCTAATTTTATCCTGTTCGCTTTCGTTTGTGAGGTGTGGGAACGCTTCACCCCTCGTGAGTGGAGGGACCGAATCCCGTCATTACGGGGGCCTCTGCCCAGCCGGCATATATTGTGACTGATTCCCTCGTAGCGACCAGACGTCTTTGGTAACGACAGGATAAGACGGAGGTAGAAGATGCAGCGAAATGTTTGCCTCGCTGCAACAATTGTGGTCTGTTCATCTTTTACGTCTACACGGTGTTTAAAAAAAGGTGCTAAATCACTTTCGCTGACAGAATGACAGCATATTTTATCAGATCGACCTAATTTTTAAACACTGCATGCGGATAGAAGAAAGAAGGTACGTACTCAATCAGTGTCGGACTGGCCCACAGGAATACCGGGAATTTTCCCAGGGAACCCCCAGGTAGCCAGTCCGACCCTGTGCCTAATTTGGAGGAAACTGACGCGTTGTATCACGTTCTATGCCAGTTCAAAGTTTATAGGTAAATAAGTGTGCCGTACAGGTCCGCTGATGCGCTCGCCTCACCCAGTGAAGCGAACAAAAGTCTGTGCGTGCCATACCAAAGAGCCAAATAAGCAGAGGGTGTGTTTTTCCTTCGTCTCTTAATTTGACAACAAATGTTTGACCATTCCTGGTATATGTTGCCAGTAACAATTTAGCAAAGTTTTTATAAGAAGATGGGTTTCATCTGATTAGCCCAATTTATTGGCCTGAATGCTGATAGATAACGGAAGGATTCTGCCGAAATTGAAACAAATCCATACCTAAAGTCACTGCACGTGTTTAAAAGGGTTCCCACGTTCTTGGACGCGAGCTTGCAGCCGCTGTCGCCGTTCTTGAATTGCTCCATCTGCATCGATGATACTATGCTCCGGATGTCCAGTGCATTTTCTTACCCTTCGAGACCGAAGCGGTGTAGTTCGTGACACATTGGGTCAATTTCCTTCAAATTTGGCAAAAGCTTTATTTCATCTATCCACATGCAGTGTATGAAATATTGGACCAATCGGATACAATGTAAAATCATTCTTATAAAAATATACAGTGAAAACTCGTTAACTCGAATCCTGATAAGTCGAAATTCCGCTTATCTCGAAGTTCAATGCTTGGTCCCGGCGGAACTCCGTAGGACACCATGTTAAAAGCTCCGTTTAACTCGAATTCGTTTATCCCGAATTTCCGGGTATCTGGAATAAATGTTCACTCCCTATAACGAATTTCTCACGGTTAACTCGAATTCAGGGGAAGAAGGGGAGGGGGGGGGGGGGAAATTCTTCTCGTGGGACTTTTCCATTTTTTGAATCACAAGAATGACAAGAAACCCGTTCGGGAGGATGCTCTTTTGTTTCTTTTGCTGCTTCTCCCTCCTCCCACACAGACGCCTGTGGAGAGGATAAAACCTGAGGATTAAAACCGAAAAGCTTCGGCTATAAAAAGCCTCCAACCATTCGAGCCATTCTGTCCCCTATGTCCCTTAACGTGTGTGTGTGTGTGTTTTTTTTTTTTTTGGGGGGGGGGGGGGGGGGGGGTTGT
>CAJPEV010000167.1:30616-59806 GCA_905338385.1 Darwinula stevensoni
TTTTTTTTTTTTGGGGGGGGGGGGGGGGGGGGGGGGGCGATTTCTGATAACTCGGACTTCGGATAACTCGAAACGATTTGCCCGGTCCCTAAAAGTTCGAGTTAACGAGTTTTCACTGTATATTGGCAGTTTATTTTTTGAAACACCGTATAGTGTCCACCGGAATGACCCATCCATGATCCCAATCTGAAAAAAGAGCCGTTGTTGTCCAGCTGGTCATCATTGTCGGTGGCCTCCTCGTGGGTTTGCTCCTCTTCTTCCTGCAAAACCCTGCCGGGAAGGACGGGCTGAGTGGATATGACTCGAGAAAGGGAGAGCATTTTACGTGTCCGAGGGATACGAGACCTCGTTTGAACTGCTCACGCACCCCTACTCTTCTGATCGTCTCGATGAACGGCTTCCGTCCGGACTTTTTGACAGAAGAGGCCATGCCTCGGCTTTTCGCTTTTGCTCGATGCGGGGTCTCCACGCCTTACATGAGGACCTCCTTCCCAGCTCGAACTTTGGCGAATCATTACTCCATCGTCACGGTAGGAACGTGCTTTCTTTCCTCGTGCGAATGACTCCCTCTCGATGCATCGTCACGATAAAATTGTGATCGTTTCGTCAGGGTCTGTACCCAGGAGCGTCAGGAGTAGATGGAGATACCGTTAAGAAGGCACAACAGTCGCCATCGAGCCATGGTCAAATGTGGAAAGGGGAACCTCTATGGGTTACAGCCAGGAAGAACGTGAGTTTGGCATCTTACTATCCATGAAATGAAGTTCCAGATTAAGGACAAAAATAGCTTCCCTGACGACTAGGGAAAGAGAGCTGCAGCATACTATTGGCCAGGAGCTGATTCGGACATGACGGTCGAGAAGCCTAACTACTGGTTACCATACAACGAAAATACCCCTTATTTGACGAGGGTTGAACAAGTGCTGAGATGGCTCAACATGACGGATGCTCTCAGACCTCATCTCGTTCAGCTCTTCATAGAAGATCCCGAGAGGACAGCCGAGACCTACGATGTGAGAAGCAAGCAGGTATCCTCGACTTCTGCAATCGCCTCTTTCCCGCATAGATTCCCACGACTGCAAGACCGATTCGTTCTTACAGATGGAGGAAACTCTGAGGAACTTGGATGTGCTGATAGGGATGCTATTGGACAGCCTGGAAAACATCGGTTGGAAGGAGTGCCTCAACGTAGTTTTCCTCTCAGCTCATGGAACGATTTCTGGGAGCAAGAACCATGTCATTGATCTTCGTAAACGTCTTAAAAACAACTATGTGGCAAAGACAGTCGTTGCCCAAGGCTCCCTTGCCATGATTTGGTTCACTGATAGTACTACTTCTGGTAAGACCACGACATAACGAAAATGCTGGCATCTGAGATTATGAACTCTGTGCTCAGGTGAAAAAACTGTATATTGACGCTCTGTCTTTTGCCCGGGCCACAAAAGTAACACCTCCACTTCTTTCGTGGTAATAGCCAACCGGAAAAAGAAGCCGTCCCAGACCCTCACAGAATTAAAATGGAATTCCTTTGCCAGAATGGAGCAACTTCTCTTATGCAAATGAGTCTTCATTTACGTGGTCAGTGTAATGTCTTTTTCCTCCCTTACCACAGAATCCCGCCTCCAGCTGTTGAAAGAATTGGAGTGTCGGAATCCAAACCTGACGATTTATCGCCGTGATCAGGCGCCAAAACGACAGCATTACTTCGCAGATAAATGGAAGCCGGACTGGATAGCGGAAGCCCAGCCAGGATGGCAAATCCTGGCGGGAGGATCCAAAGCCGACGTCGCTGTCCATGGCTATGACACCATTTATCCCAGCATGAACGTGAGTACAAGGTGCAGACGATTGTCTGTCTTTAGTAGGGCATGGCCTATCTCATCCCGCGCTTCCAAATAGGGGATTTTCATCGCAAGTGGTCCTGCCTTCAAAAGACGGGTGAAAGTTCCGCCATTCCAAAACATCGAGTTATACAACATTTTCTGCCGGATTCTGGATCTAAGACCTGCAAGAAACAATGGAACTACCGGTGCACTGCACGAAATCCTTTCGGAGACCCTTACCAGAAGATTTCGTGACAAGGACTACGACGAGGAGAAGGAAAAGCTGAGTCCTCCAATCTTGTACCCAAGAAACGAAAGGAGTACTTCTTGCGGCTGCTCCCTCTCTTCAAAGAAATCAAGTTCCCTCGAGGTTAGTTCATAGAAGAGAGCCAAATGAAAAAAAATCACCCCCTATCATCAACTTCTCATTCATTCTTTGGTAGAAATCCGAGAAAGCGGAAATTGAAAAGCGATCGAATGTGAGGCATATCCCATTCGGAGCCCCATTGGGACCTACGGAGGACAACTTCTCGATCATTCAGCTCATTCAGAGGACATTTGTCACTGGCTTTTCTCCCAAGCTCAAGCAAGATTCAATCCTGAACCCTAAAATCGATTTAATTCTCTTTTGTTTGTTTGCGTGGACTTCCTTAAATTTTCCTTATTGCACAGGATTCCTCTGTGGGCAGCGTACACGGTAAACGAGTCCCGCATCCTCAACTATTCTTGTTGGTTCGCCGATCAGGGACTGCCCGGAGACGAACAGACCCGAGTTGACCCCTGCTGGTGGGTGAATGCTATGTATTCTCACAAATCCTCGTCCTCTAGTCCTCTACTTCCAGGAACGCTTTTCCCTTTCGGTGGGTTGAATTACCATCTCATCGATCTCGTGTTAATATCAGGTTAGCTACAAAAAAGGTTCTTCGCTTCAATTCAGGAGTTGAGGGGGAGATATCCAGCGCTCTCGTCCCTTCACCGCAGGGATTCCCAGCCGGCAACGCAGGGAGAGAGACTTTGAAAAGGCTCATCGCGTTTCATGGTCCCGGGCTACATCTCCATCTCGGCGTCGTCTTTGATTCCATCCACGTCGATGCAATTGCTGATCCTCCTTCCGAAGTCGCTCGATCTGGGTGAGTGAATCTGGGGTATAAATGTCCCTTGCCTTCCTTATATCTATCCAACCGATGTCGCATAGTAACTTTTTCGAGAGTGACTCCCACCTTCACCACCTCGATTGTTCACAGAATCCCCCCTGTTCCGTCGGACATCTTCGTGATAGGAACCTTTTGCCGATCAAGGGTCAAGGCTTTCCAATGCCCTCACAGCGACCTGGACGTCATGTCCTTCATTCTCCCCAACGTCGACAACATCTCGCCATGTCAGGTAAGGCACATGTCAATTGAGGCACAGGTCAATTGTGCCTCTTTAGACTTAGTCTGTGTTACGTGGATGGAACACTGAGCCACGTCCCTCATGTTCCAGTCTCTGGATGAATGGATCATTCGTCATTCTGCAACCGTCAGAGACGTGGAATTGGCCTCGGGACTCCGCTTCTACCCGAAATTGCCCCCCTTGGACTCCCTTCGTCTCCGATTACGCTTACCAGAACTCTCATGGAGGAACATCTTCTCCAAGGATCACCAGATAAACGATTCCTGAGAAGAAATTCTTTTCGTCTAGTCCGAGTGCAATGCACATTCGGTGTCTGAAAGACGCCGATGACTTTATTGTGGAAGATTGAAAGACGGAGTGAATGGCGTTTTGCGCCCACCATCTATCCTCTGTGCACCCCTCAATGATCTCGAATGAAATAGGTCTTCTATGTCATCCTGTGATTCGTCAGCTCGGGTTTCCATGCAGACGTTGGATCTTCTTCTCAACAGCCTTCACGTACTGAGGAGGGACTTTGCTCGCTCTAAAAGTAAACCAACATATATACATAACTACGGGGAAACTATACGTTTCATCATATTAGAAAATAAAGGAGGACATTTCACCTGAGTTGATCGACTTGGAGACGTAATTTGCGTTGTAAATCCTCTTCAGCGCGGAAGGCAGCAGCGAGCTCCTCCGCCACCTGTTTTTCGCGGTCTCTTTTTCTTTGAAGCATTAACCGACGGTTTTCCTCCATCTGCTCTTCCAGCTCCTTCTTGTATTTCACTTGGGTCTGTGAGTCACCAGAAAAAAAGGATTATGAGTGTTCGAGGCTCCCTTTTTTCATGCTGGGAAGACCCTCTTTGCCAATATACCTGTTTATGGGCGACGTCATCTTCTTGATTCATATGTTCAGCAAAAGCAGCTTGTTGAAGCATTGCCTGTCGTTCTTCCTCTTTGAGGCGAACAGCTTCTTGAAGGAATTCCTCCTTCCTGCGGAGGAGTGGAGAATCTCCGCGGGGGACTCCAACTCTCAATGCAGTCGCAGCTGCTAATTCCCTAGCACGCCATTCTCTCGCCACTTCCTCTTCTTTCCGCTTCTCTCGTAATGCCCTCTCTCTATTCTCTCTCTCCACCTCTCTCTCCCTCGCTAGTCGGAGCTTCTCCGAGATCATCTGCCGATATTTCAGCCGCTCTTCTTTCTCTGACGTCAATACTGCCTGCTGTTCCACCTTGCCATCACTGAAAGCCACGGCCTATCATGCGAATCAGGCATAGAAATCGATTTCGCTGTCGGAAGGCATATTTTAATTTCTTCACGAAAACGATACTTCCCTTTTTTTTTAAATTATTACTAATTTTTTAAGGTTTACCTTGGTCTCCTCGAGAAACTCCCTCTGTTGTTCTCTTTGACGAGACTTCTGAAGCTCCAGGTTGGCTTCATATAATTCCTTAGCTCGCAGTTGTTTTTTCTCACGATTTCTTTGTTTTTCTTCCTGAATTTCGACTGCCAAGGCTTTTGCTTGAGCACGATCTGCCTCCCATTCCTGCAAGAGACAGGTCAAAATCCATGATGACGATGTCAGGCACTGATGTGGAAGCTCCGGAATGCATCATCACCTGGAACAGTTTCTCAGCAACCACAATTTTTGTTTTTTGTTTGTCCTCCATTTCCTTCCTGACGTTGAGAGCTTGTTTTCTCCAAGCTGCTTCCTTCTTACACTTCATCTCTTTCTCTTCACGGACCAGTCTCTGGTCTTTCTCGATCATCTTCCAGTCGACCATCAGCTCTTCCTCCAATTTCCGTTTCCTAATTTCAGCGCCATAATGAAAATGTCTCGGCTTACGCTCACGCTGAAACAAGCTATGGACAGAGGTAACTACAGCTACAAAATGTACCTGGCATCCATATTTTCCTTGAGCTGGGCATCCTGGATAATGCGGCACTTCGAGTTGATCAAAATGGAGTTTGACTTCCGGAGGACATCTCCGGCGGCTGCTATGATGGAAATAGCTGCCTTTCCACTTTTGGCTGATCTAGTTGGGGGAATCCGTCGCTGTACATCTGCCGCCATTCCTCGATTGTTGTGCTGGAATTGCGTTGAGAGAGTCGACTTTTTCTTCGCTGAGAGCTTCTCCATTGCAGCTTTTCGCTGCTCCCGTTCGCTGGGCATCTATGATGCAAAAGCGCAGAAGCTTAAAGAAAATACCTCTGCATTGGTTTATTGGCCAAGAGGACACAATCTCGGTGCGACTGTTCTCATCGGACCGCCGAAAGTGATAAAATAAAATACACTTCAATTCAAGAAGTTGAAAAATGTATTGAAACTTTCAAGTGAAAAAGTACACACCACTACTATACCAGCATAAGTACAAACTTCTAGGGCTGTATCAAAATCATTCCAGAAAACTTCATAAAATTCAAGCATCTCAACATCAAGAGTCATTTTGCACTTATTAGAGACACGATAAGTTTCTTGTCTGTTCCGAACGGTCGGTTTCAAATTGCCTTCCCCACTTTGATGAACCCTCTGGATGTGATGGTATGCAAGATCATACCCAAGCAGCATGTTTATGTTAATTTTACGTAAACTGAATGTAAATTTTTTGTCCATTTTATATCTATTTTACGCAAACCATCATCAAGATAATGTCAACATGTTTGCAGCAATGTCACCTCTGGAATACGTAAACGGTGATATAAAATTTACGTAAATTTTACTTAAAATTGACATTCCCGTTTACATCCCCAACAGCATTTTTACATCCATTTTACGTAAAATTGATGTTGATTTCCCCATAATATCCATGCGTATTTAACGAGCTAATTCGTACTTTTGAAGAGAATTGATAAACTGTATTTCTCCCATTCCTTTCCATACTTTGGTACTCAAGGTTACTTGGACGAGTACACAAGTACTCATCATCACCAGCACTCAAGAGTACCAAGATGACTCACTAGTTCCTCCTCCGGTACCAGGACCTCGGGAGGAGGAATGCATGTTTAGAGGAGGTCTCTACCATTAAGGATAGAGATAGGATACTATATCGGGAAAGCCAGTACTTAATAGCATTTGTAGGGTGGAGGGAGCAAGGGTTCCATCTAGTGAGGAATCTTGGTATTGCAACTGCGGGATGGTCAGCTAAAGTTTTATATGGAAAGTGTGATGTTAACTTTGCATAAACTTGATATCATGTACTTCACGATCTTGCATACCATCACATCCAGAGGGTTCATCAAAGTGGGGAAGGCAATTTGAAACCGACCGTTCGGAACAGACAAGAAACTTATCGTGTCTCTAATAAGTGCAAAATGACTCTTGATGTTGAGATGTATTTGTGGGTTTAGAAGCGGACTGTCTAGAAAATGGAAGCCTAAAGTAGAAACCCTGGGCAGGAATCTCAGTGAAAATTATATGGGCTTACACTTAGCTTAGGTACCTCATACTTGATGCAAGTAAAAATACCAAAACTGATATTGTACTTCAGTATAGGTACAGCTACTTGGAGAAAAACGCACTTCCGGACAGACACGAACATAGGTCCCTTAATCATTCTCAAGTACCGATATTTTAAAATGCCCCAATGATATTAAGTAAAGGGCCTGACTAGTTATCACAGAGTCTGATTCCGTTACGTCCAGAAGAGAGAACTTCATCGTTTAGCGTAGGGAAAGGCGTTGCAAATGAAGGACTTAAATGTCGACAGAAACAGAAGGAAGGACTTAGAATAGGAACTCACGGAGAGGATTTGCTCCATTTGAGCCAAAAAATTATCGCTGACAACAGCAGGACGAGCACTGGGCTCAGGTCTTGAATACATCCTGAACTAGTTCACAAGTTCTTACCAAAAACAAAAATTCGAAGGACACAACGACGAGATACGGGGAGGGGAAAGCGAATGCCTGCGTTAGAAGGGGATGTCTCAGAAGGAGAACTGCTGGATACACGAGATCCTGCGTTTGATCAATGTGCTCCGCATTCTCCCTTCACGAGACTAGGGAATATTCCCTTTCTCAATGGTTCTTCTGCCACAAGAGCAGACCCCATTCAAGTACGTTCATAGGACTTCTCCAGCAAGTACATAGGTACGTGGCAGGGACATGGTTTAAGTATGGAAAAGGTAAAGGGACTTCCTGCCATTTTGGATATTCATTTTGAGGTTTTAGATTTTTGCGCTGCAGCCATGGGAGTATAGACTCGAAATTTGCGTACCTTGCGTACACAGAATTGGATAAGCTAAGTTTTTTTTTTCCTACTTGGATCAAAGTGGAAATAAATACCAGTAATTTTCCAGCAGGAAGCCGGTGAAGAAAGGTACAGGGCCTTCCTCTTCCCAATCATGCCAATTTACTTTTTGGATACTTTTTTATTATTATAGATAACTTCGTCCATTGGGGATGATGAAAGGATGAAGGAACCTATGTTAGACGGAGGGATCGGGCAAATCCAGAGAAGAGAAAAGGAGAGGAATCCTGGTACTTAAAAGAAACGCAAGAATCATGAACCCCTCGTCACGAGATGGGGATTTGGAGCGAATCCGTCGGAGCTGATGGCCATGCTCTAGCGGGGGTCCTGCATGCGCGCTTATTTACGGGTGAACGACCGTCCGCGGATAGAGTGGCTGCCTTTTCTCACTGTCTCACACATCGGCTTCCCTTGCCTTGCTTCGCAGCCTCCAGGGCCATTCAGTGTGAGTGCGGAGTCAACGCAAGAGTGAATCTTCCATGGCCATTGCCATGGATAACATGAGTCTGAGGGTGCTGTGGATTGTCACCATGACAAGGTTGGGGAACGGATTATCCATCCTGTCATTCGGTGGTTCGGGCAACATAGGATCAGAAGTTCTAACGCAACTCATTCCAGAGAGTCATGACATCACCCTGGTTAGTAGAGGGAATTGGTACTTCGATTCTAGTCAGAGAATCCTCCCCCATGTGAATTTCATACCGTGTGATCGATTCACGAACTGTGGTGTGCCGTGGGGGGACTGCAAAGCTCTGCAAAGGTGTACGGAATTCATGGATTTCATCAAGGAGCGACACTTTGACATCGTCTTTGACTTCAGTGCTTATCAGCCCCAAGTGATTCGTAATGCTCTTGATGTTCTCAACGGCAAGGTTGGCGTTTACGTTTACGTGAGCACGGATTCTGTTTATGAAGTGTCGAAAGAGAAACAGCACGATGGTCCATTCTTGGAGTCAGATGCAGTGCGACCGACTGATCCAGAAGAAAGGGAACGGCTAGCCAAAGAGGATTCGTACGGACACAATAAGTTAGCTGGAGAAGAAGTATTGGAGCAGGCGTATCGCAACGGGACTGGTCCAAAATACATAATTTTTCGCTTACCAGATGTCCTGGGACCAAGAGATACAACTGAGCGCTTATGGCTGTATCATCTGTGGATCAAATACTATCATACCATCGAGAAACCCATTTACGTCCCTCCACACGTGAAAGATCTCGAAACCAGCATGGTTTATGTGAAAGACGTGGGGCAAGCGTTTCGGAAAGCTGTCGAGAAAAGCGACACATTGGTTAATTCCATTTATAATCTCGGTTCCAGCGAAGACTTCAACCTTTCTAGATTCCTTCGCCAATATGCGAGCATTTTGAATGTATCAGATGTGGAGGAGGATAACGAGGACAGCGAAGACTCGTTCGTATCATTTCCTTCGGTTCTTCGTGGATCGGTGGATATTTCCAAGGCAAAAGAGGAGTTAGGCTTCGAACCGACTCCATGGAAGGAAGCCATGCAAGAAACAGTGGCTTTTTATGAGGAAGGATTTTACAAATTTCCAGAAGATAGACAGGAAATAGTTGATGTTCTCGTGGAGCACGTGGTACCAAAAGAAAGGCTCCAGGCCTTCCAAGCTGCACTCGACGCAGACCTTGCTAGTTTCCCCCCAACTCAGGGTGAGATTGTCCGAAAGTTCCATTGCGGCATAGTGGTATCGTGACACTTGTCACAAGGTCATTCTGTTGCACGCACATACTGGTCTTTTTTCTACTTGCAGGTATGAAGGAGGAATTATAGCATTGGGGATTCTGTGATGATGGATTCATACCATATCAAGGATAGCTGCATAGAGATTATTTAAAAATAAAATCCCAATGCTTTTTCTTCCCACCAAACTACTGATCAAGGGTTCCAAGGAGAGTCTCTCCCATCAGACACGACTCCTTGCTCTGAAATGTAATATGTTTTCGCTTTGGCTTTATTTTTGCGACACTCGCAATTGAAATTGAGAGTATCGCAATTCTGCTAGTGTTAATCATGCGAATTGAACACCCTGAGGCAAGGAAATGTTACACATGCACCTGCGTGAAGGTCCATGTGTAATATTTCCATGCTTATCTTTGGCTTTTAAAAGCCATCTCTCCTTGGCTTCTCGCCCAAGAACGAGAGCTCATTAAAAGTGACACCCGAAATTAAAGAGGTCTAAAAGTTTCATTGAATGACATACAATAACATTAAAGTGATACAATGCTGTCGAATCGACAAGGTAAATTCGTGTTCTTTCTTCAGAGATACAGTGGCAAACCGGAGGGGGGCAAGCAAAAGAAATGAAGTGAACGCGAAGCAGTCGACTTTCCAAAAAATTTTTGTTCCGAGAAATTTTTGTTCAGCAGAAAAAAGGGTTTTACTGTGAACGCATCAGCTGGTAACTCAATGTGTCAAGACGAATCGTGATAAGAGAGGGGTCGAGGAGCTACTTATATGCAGATGAACACTCTTCAGTATTCTGCTCCTGAAGGGGGCGACCAAAAATTAGACTTCTCCCTTTTAGCCTTTTTAGTCCTTGACTTTTGGAAGAGCATTTGGAAGTTCGATTTCTTAGTAGCTAGAAAGAGTATTCCAACAAATATTGAGAGTGAAGGCAGTTTTATGCGTCGAACAGCCTTCTTCAGAAAGTTTACGATTTTGAGACATGAATTAAGTGGAGAAAGTCATCATGTTTACTGCGATGAAGTATAGTGACGGAAGGATAAGTCTCCGAAATGTCCACAAGTCCACAACTCGTCCCAGTTAAATGTCCCCACATACATGATTTTCATATGACACATCAAACTCGGGGTCGGCTGATTGATTTATTGAGGAGCGAGACACGCATTGAGGTGTAATAGAAAAAAAGGCGGAAAATGTCCTAATGGGTGAGCTTCATTTTGTCTGCTATGACTCAGGATATAGCGAATCAATTAACAAGCAGCTTGTGTCTAATAATAAAAAATAAGAAGCATTGCTACCTGAAAAGGGTATTGAGTTTCAGATACAATATCTACTTGGAGAGTTACGGCAGCACAGTCAAAAGTAGGAGGCATTAGGACAGCTTATGTCGTCATTGTATGAACTGGCACGCAAGGTAATCGGACCTAAATCCAATAGTACATGCCTGGGACGACGTGTAGCGGGCCGAAATCAGCTACTTCTCACCATTAAAGACCTTACGACTGTCTTCACAGAGGAAATGGCTAGAATCCCGCTGGAGCTTCTCAGCACATCAATTGGGAGCGTACCACATTGCTTCACCAAAGGCCCTCATTGCTGCCTGTGGTGACCACACTCCATGTTCAGGTCACTGGTGGATAAGTATTGATATATACAGTATGATAGAGGTTAAAAAAGATGAAAGGGTGAAACAGGTAGAAAAAGGTAAAACACATTTCCGGTCACGGTACACTCTAGAACTTCATGCATATAGTTGGGGAATACACATCATTCGACATCACATCATAAAACAATCTTACGTTTCACATCAACTCTATTAGCGCATTGTACCTTGACAGGTTTTTATTATTATTAAGGGGTGTCAGAGGATCGGAAACACAGGTGACCGTTCAATTATATTTTTGGAATAGTGGATATTCAGATATGAATTTCAGCTGGATTGATTGAATCTCATAGACAAGCGCTGGCATATCAAGTCAAAGTTCGTGAAAATTGGGAAAAATACGAGGTGCATTCCAAAAGTTGGTACCGGAGGCCTTTTCCGACCAGACTCAATACTGCAGCGTCATTGTGGACAGTGGGCTATCGTCCTCGGTCTCTTGCCTATCATCTGAAAACTTGGTGTGATTGATTTGTAAATTGTTTTGTGGACGCTGCATACATTTTTGCGATTCTTATTTTGGACAGTGGCACATAAAACGAACTTCACTCATGATGAGCAAAGAGCTGCCTTGAAATTTCTATCGGCACGTGGAGAAAAAGGGCTGAAATTCACCGATAGCTGTTCTGACACACCCAGTCCCAAAAGGACTAACTTAATGACCAATACTACCGGGACGTACTACAAAATGAACTGCTTCTGGCTGTGATTCAACTCTGCCTGCAGCTCGTGAACGGCAAAGCCATACTCTACCAGGACAACGCACCACCTCACACCGTTCCTGGTGTCACGCAGTTTTTGATGGAAGCGGGATCGAAACTTGGCCTCACCCACCCTATTCACCTCATTTGACTCCCAGAGACATATAGCTGTTCAGCAGGCTGAAGAATTAGCTTCGGGGCTACCGTTTCGTCTCAAGAGCTGCACTTGGAAGTGTGATTTATAATTAGTTCAAATGTATCAGTGAAGATTCGTTCGTTCAGTGCTACATAGACTGGATAAAACGGTGGTGACTGTCTCGAGGAAAGAGGCTATGTTGAAAAGTAAAACGTGAGCCAGCTTTGTCCCTCCACTCGTATGCGATCTAAATTCCACACTAAAACGGTATGGACTCTTGAAATGCACCTCGTACATTTTCCCGCCATGTATCTACTTTCAAGTGATCGTCCATGGACTAATAGCCAGGGCTGGATTAAGAAGTTCCGGGGCAAGTGGATTCTTGGTCCCCCCCCTCCTTAATCCGGCCCTGGTGGATTGTTACCGTCCGAAACGCATGCAGATGGCGGCACGAATCGGGTCTTGGCAATAGGATGCCTCCTGCGCATTGCGCAAATCTAAGAGGGAGGGGGGCGGCATATCCAGTTCCCGTTCGGGACACGTGCACCTCACCTCTGCGCTGCATGACTCTCACGCGGGACTTGCCAGGTACGAAACCTTCCACGCACCCTCCTGTCCTTGCACTGCAGCGAGGTTGTGCGTGTAGGCCTGTATTTCGTGAGCTCATTGAGCATATCCCCAAAGGCTCAAAGATTCTTACGCCCCAAAATTTAGAAGACTGGTGCGGAATGGCCTTTTTGCTTGTTAGGTTGTGAATGCGTGGGATGGGGTAGGTGCCTTCACAGACAAAACAAAAAAAAAAAAACGTAAAAATATTACTATGACTTGGGCTGGAACTTAATGCAAATGAAAAATTTTCTCCTGAAGCTGTCTTTTTTTCACGCAATTTGAGTATCTCATCATTTCTGCCACCCTCCTCCCTGAAAGTGTACAAAGAACAAGAGGGGGGGGGGGGGACACACTTTCTGCTTAGGGGTGACTGAAATCTTGATGCTGCCCTGTGGGCTTTATCTTCCTTTGAAGTGTCTGGTTACCAATTGCCCATATGAGTTTAGGCTGAATTGAATGAATAAATATGCTCTTTGCTTGTCCTATAATCACATTACCACCTTCATGTCTTTCAATGTGCATTTTGTGCATGTTCTAAGTGATTGATTATGCTAATTTCCCATTAAATTCTACAGTCCCTTATTTTTGGAATTTTCATACTTAAAATCACAGTCATAGCTACAAGTAACTAAAAGTACATGATTAACTAGCTCTCACAAAACCATCTAACTTAGGAGGAGTAGGCTTCTTAACACTAGAATTACCAGGGCAGTCATTTTGACTGCTCACCATTTTTATATACTCTGCTTGTCAGGGCAGTTTCTAGGTGTGTTGGTGCTCAGGGCAAGAAGTTCCAACGGCGCCCCCCCTCCCCCTTTCCCACTCTGGCGCCCTCCCCCATCCCCCTTTACCCCGTTTGCGCCCCGGGCAATCGCCCGCTTCGCCTGCCCCTAGAAACGGCCCTGCTGCTTGTCTGGCAACTAATGGCCTCTGGTTTTACTTTTCCTATCTAATATTGACATTTTGAACATACAGTCCCAAATAGCATCTGGAAATAACAAATAATGTTCAGCTTAATGTTTAGCATAATGATGACAACAGTCTCAGGGCCAACACCATAGCAGTTACATTTAATAATGGGCCAAGGTTACACATCTCAGACAATTTGCTACAGGTTCATTTGTCCACCATTTCTGTCAACTCCATGTATGGTATAAGATTGGCTATGAATATAAATCTGAAAAATTTTTCATTTTCCTACTGCATAGTTCCTTACTTAGCATTTTCCTTATTATCCATAATTTTTAAGGGGGCCAAATATGGTATTGAATTGTACAGATATTTGAGAGGGTTATTAGGGACACCCATATGGAAAAATCATATATGATTTCATGAGAAATGGGGTTTATGATCTATGGGATATATGTGGTATATCATATATGATATTATATGAACACATATTAGAGAAAATGTCTGATCATATCTTCTTTGTGAAACAGTATATGATCATATATAGCAAGGCCATATAAGAATTTATAAAAAGCTTATATGAAAAAGATATCGAGGAGCAGATAAGATTCTTGTATGAGTTAGTATGTCTATCTAGTACATAGTGGGGCATATATGTCACACCTGCTAGGAGACAGGACCAAATCAAGAATCAAACATACATGAAATCATGTTGCTCTCACTTGTCTCTCTCAAATGTCAAAAATAACTTTAGGTACTAAGCTGAGAATTGGTACTCCATCTGTCACTTCCGTGAAAATACAAAAACTATTCATTTCAAATTAGCACATCATTCACTTCTCAATAGTGAGAAGTCCCAGAGATAACTAGGGTAAAATCATCTAAATTTGGACATTATCATGCACATTGTTACAAACCCAAGCATTGATGAGCTCTCCCTCAGAAACAGTTCTTTGCTGCTTGGAAGAGCTATTTCTGTGTTTCTGAGGGTGACCTCGCAAATGTTTTGTTTTAAAAAACAATTTCTTCTATGGTGTCTGAAATTAGATGGTTTTAGTCTATAAGGAACTTCTCAGTGATATCAAAATATCTGGGTACATTTATTTTTGAAGTAGACTCATTTCCTGCCATACAGGACAACCCTATGTTTTTAAAGGGTTGTCTCATTTGGTTGTCTTCGCCTGATGATGTCTAAAAGACATCCGGCAAAAATTTTGCTCTTATATTTGCAAGTGATTGGTGGACATTGCTGAGGATTCTCACTTAATCTTACAGATCCTTATGACATTTTGGTCTGTTCAGGAACAGTACCTTAGAGGGTTCAACCACAGATTTTTGCTTAACTCACATAAAAATTGATATCATGACATCGGAAATCTGAATTTCTAGTTGACAACTAGCCCATCAAAGTCAGAACAACTGTGAATCTGACCATCCTGTTTTTGCTCCTATCTAACCAATTCCATATTTAGTTGATTTTATAAATTCACACAATGAACTGTAGTTGGCAGAAAAAGTGTATGTTGATACCTATATAAATAATTAATTTAGAGTTCTAAAGCCAGCACTCAAGCATCATTTGAAAAATAACATTGAAGGGCATAAATATGAGTATGGTAAAACCACCAATGTTTGGACAGTTAAGCTGGGATAGGATTGTAATTCGCTTGTCATACCTTAATGGTGCAACCCAGATACTTAATTTTTTGCATCTGGCTGCACAATATGAGTAGGTATGAGTCTGATAACGATGATGACCATGGAAACCTTATAGCTTCCAATAATTCCAATTATGTGGGTCTCAGAATTTAGATGCAAAAAACGAAGTTCGATCAGAACAAAGTTCAGACACACCAGAAGTAAGGCAGAAATCTGCTCATGGCATGCATATTCTGTTGTAGTAGTGCTCTATGTTCCCTAGTTTCCTGTGGAATAAGAATTGATCACAGAATTAACAATATCGCTTGGGAAGTGTTACTCAGTAAGGTCATCACTGTTCATTTTCTTGCATTTATCCTGTCAGTGACATGACATACATTTCTGCCCAATATTTTGAAATCTTGCTCAAAGATTGTGGCCAGCACAAGTCTTTTGCTCAGTAATGTGGTCATCTTGGGTTAAGAAGAACTCTCTCTGATGTGGATCTCACAAGTGTGTATTTATTAACAACAAAAGTTAGAGTGTCCAAACTTAGGTGGTTCTAAGTTGGTTTGAATCATGATTTAAAAAAATACTTTCTTCTAATTACCAAACCCTGGTATGAGAAGTGCCATGAACAGGTGCCATCTTAGTGTTAGACTCAGGTGAATAAAACTGCTTGTTTATTCATAAAGCACTATTTGTTTAGACACTGTGGGCAAAATTTTTTAAGCTCTGCCAACTTAATAATGACAAGCATTTAGTAACTACAAGGTAGTAGCTTCAAAAAAATGTCATTTTTCAAGACCACCACCAACTTTCAGCTTGTTAGCAGCTAGTAATTAAAGAAGCAGTTGGGTTAGGAATAGATTTGGCAACACTCAATGAAAATTATGCATATCTACCTCAATGGCAAAGGTTAATATTGTTTTCAGTATACTCTTTCAGACCTGTGCCTTGTCAATCATGCTAATTTTTGTC
Organism: Darwinula stevensoni; assembly: GCA_905338385.1. NCBI lineage: Eukaryota > Metazoa > Arthropoda > Ostracoda > Podocopida > Darwinulidae > Darwinula > Darwinula stevensoni. The sequence continues at coordinate 46,397 of CAJPEV010000167.1, forward strand.
ATAACTACCTATATGTATCATATTTCTTTGCATGTCCAAGAATAATTAGATCAATATGAGCAAAAGTTTTGCTGAGGATCTAAGATTGCAAGACTGATCTGTTGAAAAGAAGGAGCTCCAGTTTTTTGGGAATAGAGGAGTCTTAGGGAAGAAGAAATGGAAGTGTCACCCAAAGCAAGAAAAAAAAGGCATGGAATGGATTCCTGCAGAGATTTCACAGCAAGAAGGGAGTGACTTTAAAGTGAAGGAAAGAAAGCAACAAAATGAGACAATGAGAAGGTTCTGCTGAAGTTTTCACTTCCAAAAAGATGAAATCATAAAATTTTCCAAAATTTATTTGTGATTTCTAGTTTTTGTATTTCATGCGTATTTCATGAAAAGTTTTCATGAAATACGCCTCCGAAAGTTAGAAGTAGATATGCACCATTTTTTAGACCTACCTATTTTTTAAAGCTACATTTCGCTTAATTTCCCCATGCCACAGAAAAAGGGAAGTACAGGGAAAAATGTGTGAAAGTGAGCACAAAGAGTGCCTCTCCATTTTCCCAGCAGTAATACTTTGAAATTATTTCACAGGGATTTTTATTCAAAGAAATGTACTGTGAAGAGCATGAAAAGATGATGGAAATTTTAATTTGTGAGAAAAATTACTGGGAACAAAAGATTTTGATGCTGCAGACAGACAACAGTAAGTTGGCACATTCAACCAGAACATAGGTTATGACTTGCCATTTTCTGGCAATGCATCAGGAATTTCCTGCATATCATAGGAATAATCACTCAAACTGAAATGAGTTAAATTGAGCCTCTTAGGATTAGAGTTTGTTTCTAACTTCACATCTAAGCCCTATTCCCCTGTAATCTCATCAGGTTAAAAGGGAGTTGTATTTAGAAGGGGAGTTAGCAAGGGCTTGTTGGGGTTCCAGAGTTAGAGGGGAATTATGGAACTCTTATCACTTGTGTCTATTAGCCTAGTATTATATTATAATTTCTTCTAGCTACTTCTTGTTCCAATATATTCTCCTTCATTTGATAACTCAAATGAAAGGACATGTTTTAACTGACTGACATGCCCTATGCAATTATGTTGGAGGCAATGCCAAGGTCTTTAACTTTCAAAATAAAAAAACAGTGATTTAATTTTAATTGAATTATTTAATATGAGGAAGTGCAGAACATTTTTTAAATGTTACCACTGCCTGGCAGTTTCTTTTGGTTAGTTTTTAATAATTTTGAAGAATTCCTGACTGCCCTTGTCAGGTCATGGAATCCGCAACTGCTACTGATTTCAAGTTTTCTCCAGAGGACAGTAACCCTGAGTGGAGATATGAAAACAACAGGCATCAGAAAAGTGAGAAAGGGACTAAAAATTCAAGAAAATAAAGTTTGAAGAGCAAGATTCGGGTAGGTATCAACATAGGAATACTTCTAATGAGTTAGCAGGTATGAGGAAGCATACACCTGCTAAGTGGAGTTGGAAAATAGCAGCCAAGGAATGGCAAGAGAAGCAACACAAGAAGTGCACTGGATGGGAAGTTGCCTTAGGATGCTCTGAAAAAGCTTCTGAAGTTCAAGAGCAAGTTCCAAAGTCTTCAGATGCTGATACAGAGAAGGTAGCTAAAGCAAATTACAAAGATGTACTGTAAATGAGATTCCAATTAGAGCTTTTGCACTGGTTCAAATTTTCTGCTCTGAATAAGGGCAAAGTTATTAATATTTCTTTTAGAATCTTCAATGATGTAATTCAATTATGTAATCATCTTCTCATCTTCATGGGATACAGTCCATCAAGATTGGTGTCTCTTTCCAGGAAAAAGTGGTGTCACAGGCTAGATGTGATGATGACTGTGATACAGACACAAGCATCAACATCACAACAAGAACTCAGTCCCCATCCCCAACCCCAAGCTCATCTGTAGATCTTCAGGCCTCATCTCCATGTTCATCTGCAGATAATTCTTATGAGAATATCTTCCTTTCATGTACTTGGTCAGAGTTGCCAGAAGAGATGCTTTCAGAGGGATCTCCTACCATTGAGCACTGCAGTATAAGTGACACAGGTTCTTTCAACACACTAGGATCACAACTGTCAAGTACTGGATCTGATGATGTGGTTCTTCCAACAGTCAGCAATATCACAAATAGTGCTCAGCAGTTTATCTTTCATTACCATGCAACATCCATTGATGAATTGAGGTCAACCCCTGTATCTCAGTTGGATTGCAAGGCCATTCCTTCTGGAATCACCAAGAGAAATCAATGGAAATATGATCATGTCATTCACTCTCCATCTGGTCCCTTCTTTGTGAGTCAGATCAAGCCAGATATGAATAATCTGTGTCCTCTGAATGAGCAATCAAGGTTCAAGCAAGTGAAGCCTGAAGTATTTCCATCATCATCTCAACCCATTCCAGTTGGTATAGTACTCAGTGAAAGAAATTTGAGGAAGGAGGAAAAAGGAATGGGGATTCATTGCATGCACCCGGCAGAACAAGGGAAGCTGGCATGGGAGAAAAGACAACAGCTCATTCTAAGTCTGAGAACTCAAACATATGATTCTCCCTCAGCACTAAAACCACTGAAATTGCAGAAGCCCTATGAAGTTCCACTAGAGGTAAGCCTCAGAACCCAGCCTTAAAGCCCATGTTTAGATACCTTGCATTGGAAGTAGTATTGATCTCCAAAACAATATGACAGCTTACTTATGTCATGTATAGGATCCATATTGTATTATTGGCAAAATATGCATCATCATGTTTTTTTAAAAAAACAAGATGAATTTCAAATTCTATGGGAAAAAATGGGTGAGTACAGGGTGAGTCAAAAGTCACTGGATGACTTTGAACAGCTATAACTCAGCAAGGAAGGCATTAAACTGCAAACGGTTTTTTGCATATGAAAGAGCATGCATTAATTGATGAAGCAACTTGGAAATTTCAATGAAATACTAATAAGAAATACGATGAGCCTGCACAAAACGAAATGCAACATTTTTCAACATAAAAGTGACATTTAGGGTACAATGGATGCCTCATTCATGGTTATTTTCTGTTCATTTTTGCTGCTCCAAATGGTTTACTGATAATGCCAATGAACTATCTTTGGAGAAACATGTCACCATCATTCATGTCTTCTCTATCTGTGAAGGAAATCTTTCTGAAGTGAAGCATTGTTTTGCTCTGAAGATGGATAGGCCGGGTCGAGCCTATCAAGTGGCCTCCTAGGTCCCTGGACCTGACTCCACTCCACTTCTGACTGTGGGGTTTCATTTAAAGACCAGGTAAATGCTGAAAGTTTACGCACGATCAATGAACTGAAGCAAAGCATCACTGAGAAGATCACAAGAGGTTGCCTCTCAGTGACAGCTTGCGTGATCGAGCTTGATGGTGCTCAAATATCATGGCCAGTAATTACAGTCCTTTTTACACCAATAAATAGATTGATAATTTTTTCAAAGTTGCAAATTTGTTACTTACTACATGCTCTTTCCTATGCAAATAACTATTTTCAAATGAATGCCTTCCTTGCTGAGTTATAGCCATTCTAAGTCATTCATTGACTTTTGACTCACCCTGTACTTTCATTTCAGGTCAGCATTGGAGCTATTGTGACTCATCTGTTATGCTTAAAAGGACATCCAATTAAATATTTTGAATACAAAAGTTTATTGCACAGAACAGTACTGAAAAGTAAGCATAATTTCAAAGAAGCATTTGAAAGTATAGCACTTATAAGTGCTACAAATTTCAGAATCATGATTTTCAAATATTTGAAATGTTGATTTTTATTGGAAAAATTTTTGGATTGTTTTCTTAGCTACATGATTGTTCTGAATGAAAATAACTGCATTCTGAAAATTAAAACTAGGTCTGCAGAGTTATAGGGGAATATTAGTTCACTTTACACAAAGATAATAAACATTAATTTGAATAAGTTTGAAAGTCTCTGACCTCTTCTGTTATCTTTGGCATTCTTGTTGTGGAGGTGAAAAATTTGACATTTTTATTTTTTGTTTACTTTTTGGTGATTCTGGCTGAAAACACCCAATTTTTTTATTATCAGTTTTTATTTTTTGCTCATAGTCTCTCCTAAAAAAAGGCAGTACCTAATGTCCCAAAAGCAATCCTGGCTTAAGTCCATCTGGCAGTGCCACAGCTAAACGATCTATTAGCTTGACCAGCCTCATGACTGAAATGCATGGTAGACTCAAGCCTATGAAGGAAAAAGAAGGGGGGAAGGCTAGATGTGAAACAAGCCTATAAAAGAAAGGCCCTACCATGCATTCAGTGTACTGTGTCTTGCTTTGACAGATTGGAACAATGCCCAGATTGCTTCTGCTACCTTCAGGCCTTGGCCTCAAGGCAGATTAGGCCAATAAAACCTGACCAAACCTCAACTCTTTCATTTTTTAGCTTCCTTAAGCTTTACCCCAATTCTGCAAGCTATTTACAATAATTTGGCCTTCAGATTTTGGTCTTTGTCTTTCTAAGTTCAGAAGCTGGGCGTTTTCTGCTGATCTGCTTGTTGCATATTGTTGGTTGTTTTTTGAAGATTTGTTGAACATGTAAAATTGGGATTTAACAGCAAGAACAAAAATCATGGAGCTGTATTTTCAGTATGGGTCATTATTTACTGAAATTCCCTGGCCTAACTGCCCTAGATTTCTTATTGTGGAGCATTATAAGAGCAATATTTACCAAACTATACCTCAAAATGGAGAAGAGTGGAAAAGAACCATCTGGCAGTTCATCAGAGGGATTAGCATAAAAACATTAACAGCAACAATGAACCATGTTTTTATGCATTACAGAGAGTGTATTAATAGGTCATATTAATCAAATAATTTTCTGCCAGTAAAAAAGGCATCTCTTTATGAAGTGAAAGATAAAAGTAAAATAATAAAAATCTCTCTCCTTCATGTTTGTTTAAGTTTCGTTTTGTAAATATTGTGTTATTTCAATTATTATCAAATTAAAATTGTTGCACAATTCGTGGACCACCCTGTATAAGAAAGCAGAAAAACAAGGTTGTTCAGAATACCCTGTCTTCTTTACAGATTGGGCCAGAAAAAAAAGTTCTATCCTCTTCCTTTCATTGTTTAATCAGTTCTAAGTAATATTTGTTTATGCAATTTCATGGACAAATAGTAATACTCTTTCCTAATCAAATGAAATTCATTTAATCCTTTCAATTCTGAATTATGTTCCAAGCAAGAAAAAAATGTCATATAATTTTTGGGCTTCAACAAGGTAACATAAAAGTGCTTTGAAAGTGGTTTCCTCAAGTAAAATTCAATTATTTTAATTATTTAAGCAAATTAATAAAATCATGTTATTTTATTAGTTATATTAATATTCTTATCCCTATTTAATGTTGTATGTTTCCCAGTATTTCTGTACTACTACCTATTACCTAGCTTCCAAAAACAGAAAAAATTGACTGTGGAAGAAATGTCTTAGCTGAAATAAATATATATGATGACATAGTTTTTGAAGTGCCAGAGAAAATACAGCAGCTTTATATTACTGTGAACTGCTGTCAACTTGAAACATGTGGTGAACTATTAAAAACAAGGACTCTTAATCGTGCCATCTTCAAGGTCATGCATTTCTATATAGCCCTCTAACATATGTGAAAAAATGCAGGACTCCTGAGTCCCACTAAGATTAAAAGGATTGAAAGAAATACTGCCAATATTATCACACTTTTTGTGGTGGAAAGTAAAAAAATTTGTAGTTGTGAATACATTACTGCATTAATAGATCTAATCCTTAATGTCTGTATTTATCAATATTTATAGGATCAATATTATCAATGTCCTAGATGGAGAATTCATTTAAGCATAGATAGCCAAAATGATGAATTAAGTCAAATTTAAAATTATGCATGTTGAATGAAGCAAGTATGAATGCTTGGGGGATGTTCATCCTTTCATTGGAAAGAAAATATTGCATGCATAACTATATTTTACATTGCACCACAAAATAATTTTAGTGTGCAAAATTTTGGCCACATTTTCTTGAAAGAAAGTGCATTCAATCTAGAAGAATAGTGCTATTTATTTCCTTGGGATTAATTATTGGAATTTTTTTGTTTAGTTTATATGGCTTTCTATCCATCCCCCACCCCAACCCCCTTGTTTCTACTGTTTCCACAGAAGCTCATGTGTGGTTCCTTAAAAGAAAGACTGTTATCCTTTTCATGGCCTTTTTGAATTGTGACTAAACTCTACCTTCTCCATCTTGTCTCAGCACTACATGACTTCATGTGTATGAAATGATGAAAAGGAATATGAAAGAGGAAGAAGAAGATTCATGAGGAAAAAATAACTCAGGATTGTGGGGGAATGCTTCAGAAGGAAGAAAATGGTTAGCCATGGGGAACAAAGTTTGGAAAAGTCTCAGATCTGGTGGATTTTCAGTGAGAACTGGAGGAATAAGAGATCTTGGAGGTAGTAGTATAATGTATTTTTCAGGTTCAATTAAGTGGTAAGGTCAAATAGTCATTTAGATGATTTAAGCCTATATTTGTAGCTGAGAAAGTTTCCTAAATATCATTGAGGGGTTAAATATCATTTGGAGCTTTGTTAATGCAGAGCAAGGTTCCTCAAAATTTACTCAATGGTAACAGCAGAAAAAAGGATACTTGTTCAAGTTGCATAGCCTCAAGTAATACGTAAGTTACATAATTACTTTACTTTCTTTTTTTTTGGGTAATTAATAGGTGGAGCATGCTAGGTGATACTGCAGTGGCTATCCCTTCTGTATATAACTTCAAGAAGTTGGCTTCATGAACAAAAAAAAGGGAGCAATATAGCTATAACTGGGCAATTGATTAATATGCTTCCACCAATAACATTCAGAGGGGGAGACCTGATTCAGGTTGCAGGGGGGGGGACTTGTCTTCAGATCCCTCCTAATGCTTAGGTCGTCAATATGGGAGAAATTCCTCTTGGCCTCTCAGTCAAAACCCTGAACATTTGTAAGATGCATCTACTTGCAGTCTTCATTGGCACATGTTCAAAGTAGTAGTTAGCAAATAGAATAATTACACAGTTGCTACAGTATGCTACATACGTAGAGCATAGGCATTTAAGACTTTGAGTGAAATAAATGTGCAGCTTTGTCTTTCTATTAGTACAGTGCACATAACGCAACAGTGAATGAAGAAACATTATACTTCTCAAGTGTACCAGCATTTAGAAACTTGGAATATATTACATTTGCTTGCAGCTACATGTGCGTCTTATCACCCATCTGAATTGCAAATACTCTTCAATATGTTATCTGGTGTTTCAACAAAAAATAGTCATTGCAATCGTGCAGGATTTCAATGAAGGGCTAGTACCATTCTACAGACTGGTGATTGAGAAACTAGTATCATGTAAACTTCCTCTGTTGGAGTGCTTGGTCATGACATAATACTGATTCTGCAGGTAATGAGTATCTGAAATTCCATAATTTGAAAAAGGATATGTAACTACATGAGGAAAAAGGGAACCAAGAAACTTGACTTTGACTTTAATTCTAAGAATGGAACTTTCACTTTTTTTATTTTTGGGAAAATTTTGGAAAGTTTAGATGCCTTAAGGATGAAAATGGCACCTTCTACTTGTAATTTTATTTATTTATAGGGGCTGTAGCCCATTTTATGACTATGATGCTAACCTCCAGAGAAAGAAAAAAAAAAGCCAAAGATACACTGCACATCTCTCTTTACTTAACCATTTTGCTATACGTCCTCTTTCACAGCAGAGGACTATAAGATTAAATGAAAGAAACCAGTATTACATTGCCATAGTTTTTGGAAATTAATTGCTTTAATCTTGACATTAGAGTTCTAGCCTGCATTATCACATATACATTCAAATGTCATTTTAAGTATTTACACTTGAACATCTTTCATGCTGTTTTCCTTCCAGATAGGAATGAAAGGTGAGTTTCTCATCTGTATTGAAATCTATAGGGTACACAACAAGACTTATAGGGTATACCAACTTTTAACTTGAAAATATCTCTGATCTTACTGCAGCTATTTTCACAAAACTTTTACTTTCTAATGCATAAACTGATATTTGCATATGACTTTTTAAATTCAATTAAAGTTCATCATGCCAAAGCATGGCTGTGAACAAGCATTAAAAAAAAGTTGGGTATTGAAAAAGAAAGGGATCCCTGCCTGGAGTTGAAGGGAGACAGAATCTTCATGCTTTGGGTACATATGAAGAGCTTTGGCATTTTGTGGAACAACAGAGGAAGTTTACATGATACTAGTTTCTCAACCACCAGCTGTAGAATGGTACCAGCCCTTCATTGACATCCTACCAGATTGCAATGGCTAGTTTTCTCTGCAGGGGAGTCCCCCATACATTTGAATTTCAGATTTCCTTTTATTCTTGCAGCAGTGAAAGGAATTTACTTTAAATTTCAAAGGGTTTTGAGATTGTATCAATCAGTCTATGCACAGTAGAAGTTTTGTAAAAATGGCTCCTGTAAGTGCAGAGTAATATTAGTTTAGTGTTGAGGGGGGGTGTCTTTTATTTGGTATGCTCAGTACATATGCATGTTGTCAGGGATTTGTAGTCCATTTACATGGAGCATGCTAGATATACTACTTTCCAATTTTCTTTAATGGTCAGTTTTATGGCAAGTTTTTGGAACTCATGCACAGGAAACCTCCTTCTAAAATTTATCAGTTTTTAATGGATGTTATCCTAGTTTATTCAAAATGGGCAAGAAATAAATCATTTTATGTCTAGTAATGCAGAGGGTATGTTTGACTGAAAACAGTTCTACCACAGGGTAACTAATTGACTTTATCTGGAGAGAGCCTCTGACTTCATGGTTTTTCTTACAGGGGAGGCCATACACTCCTCCTACACGTGACAATATCCCAGGACGATATTCTCTTGATGTGGAGAACCTGAAGGAGAAGTACATTGACACACATTGTCACTTGGATTTTCTCTTCTCCAGACTTCGTTTTGAGGGCCCACTCAGCTTGTTCCAAGAGACAAATGCATCAGACTTTCCCTCAGCATATGGGGGCTGCATTGCTATCTTCTGTCAACCAACAACTTTCCATAAGGTGGAGTACTGTATTGAGATCAATGCATTCTCTTTTAATGGTTTGTAATACAACTGACTACATCAGAGAGATCTAGTTAAACCTAAAGATGTAAACATTGCTATTCCTGGATAGTTCCTCATATGAAAAGGCATGGGTGTGAGATTTCACAAGGATACCCCTTTTAGACAGTAATTGAAATAATACATGTCACTGAAGACCAACTTGTCATGTTAACAAAATAACTTAAAATTTCAAAGTCTGCCCTTGATTGTACAATGAGGATTTGGACATTTCACTTTTGTGTTGCAGATTCATTAATATATTGTAAATACAGGGTGGGGTGGAGGAGATGAACACATTTTGAAATGTAATAACTTTGGTGTTTATGTATATAATACATTCTAACAACATTCAGAATGTAGTGCAAATACAGAAATATATGTTGATATGTTCATGTTTTGGGGATTATGTTCTGTAACTAACCTCCTTGATGGCTAATGCACTCCCTGCCACGAGTAATGACATTGTTCATGGTTGCAGACATGTCCCATGGAATACTGCAAATTTTGTTGCAGATCCTGTCCTTTAATTCCTGTGTGGTGCACAATCCGTTGATATTGACTTTGGATTTCAAAAAGCCCTAGAGAAAAAAAGTCTGGTGCTGTTGGATCCAGTGACCTTGATATCCATCCAATGTCACCAAACAGGACACAAGTTTTTGTTAGGCTGGAAAACTTGTGTCCTGGACCTGACAGCACCAGACTTTTTTCTCTGGGGCTTTTTAAAGTCCAAAGCCAATGTCACCAGACTGTACACCACACAGGAATTAAAGGACAGGATCTGCAACAAAATTTGCAGTATTCCATGGGACATGTCTGCAACCATGAACAATGTCATTACTCGTGGCAGGGAGTGCATTAGCCATCAAGGAGGTTAGTTGCAGAACATAATCCCCAAAACATGAACATATCAACATATATTTCTGTATTTGCACTACATTCTGAATGTTGTTAGAATGTATTATATACATAAACACCAGAGTTATTGCATTTAAAAATGTGTTCAACTTCTCTGACCCACCCTGTATACAGGGTGAGTCAAAAGTCCTGCCCACCCTTTAAATGAGAATAACTTCTCAATGCTTGATCTCATTGAGATGCTGTTTTAACCATTTGGAAGACTAGACAATTCTGTATCGAATGAAGGATTTTTGCATTATTTTGCTTGTGATATCATTCAGGAATTAAATTCCTATTCAGGGGGTTATACCAAGGCATTGGCACATGAAAATACCCTTGCAGCACTGCATTTAATTGTCTGTTCGAGTATGAGAGTTATTGTGCCTTGGCTGTGATCAATTCCAATTTATGGAGGATTGAGGAAATTGGCTGATGAAAGATTGACCAATGATAAGTGAGTTGCATGAGTTCAGTTTTACTCTGAATGTGACAGAAACCACTAGACAATTCAGGAAGAAATTGATCAGAGAAACCATCAGCTGCAAGTTTTTTGCCCATGTCAACTCAAATTTTGACCAGACAGGACACATAGCAGACCTCCTCCAATCTGGACACCCTCTGACAGTCGAACAGAAAAATAGACACAGTGCTGCATGCATGCTTTGGGTGCCAATGCTTTTATACGACCCAAGAACAGGAATTTAATTTCCATTGGAAAAATAATGCAAAAATCCTTCCTCGTATAGAATTGTCTTGCCTTTCAAATGGTGAAAACTGCATCTCCATGAAATCAAGCATTGAGAAATTATTAACGTTCAAAAGGCGGCCAGGACTTTTGACTCGCCCTGTATAATCATTAGGGAGCAGATTTTTATGTGCTAATAAGTCCTAAAATATGCACATAAATATGCACTTAAAAATGCCAAAATATGCATGAGGTATGCACGAATATGGGAAAATATGCAAAAACATGTTTTTCTTAAAAATGCAGTACTAATTTTTCAGAAGGAACTTTAATATACATTATATGCCTCTAATGGGTATAGTTGGTCTATTCTTGTCACAGCTAGCAGCGAAGCCAGGAATTCGCCAATTGAGGGCTAAGGGAAACAAATGGGGACTAGAATTTCCTGAACTTCTAGGGAGGGGTGGAGGCGATGGATGAATTTAAAGCAGAGTTAGGGGGCTTCACAACCTCAACCGCCCCCTCGCTACACTGCTGATCGGACTTCATAACTGTTTGAAAATTTTCATTGGTAGCTCATAAAGAAAGCACATTTTCCTGGAAAATCCTTATTTTTCCCATAAAAATGGATGAAATATGCATAAATATGAACATACTGTATATACAGAAATATGCACATGCTGAGAAAAGCATGAAAATATGCATTTTTAAAATGGCATAAATGGCTTCTCCTACCAATGAGACATGATCCTATCTGGGTTGCATGTTTATAGGAGGCTGCAGAAAAATATGCATTTGCATATAAATCCACTCCCTAATAATCACATTCATCGATGGTAGAGTATATTCTGCTCGTCCAAGGTGATTTCAGTGGCAACAAATTGGGGTTTGGTTATTCATTTTTATAACTTCATTGTGTGGTTGTAAGAAGCAACCAGGTGAGCCTTGTGATGCAAGCTTGGCTCCATGAGCAGGTGGCTGGATATAGGGGCAACTGGGGTACAATGGGACAATTTCTTGAAAATTCAAATGTTTTAAAATTAACATGCAAAATTTTAGGAATCCAGGTCATCCTTCCATCAGGGGGCAGTCCTGGATACAATATACCAGGGCTCTTTTCATTCAAAGGAACAGTATTCTGCTGAATGGTGAAATTTCAAAGGCAATCCAAGTGTCCCACTGTAACTCCCCCTAGGCACAGTAGGACAGGCAATTGGGTACTGTGGGACATACCCTGCTTTAAGTAAATAAATGTCAGAAAATGTTTTTCAATTCTTGCATTTCATTTCATTTTCTTGCATTCAGAATAGTATTTTGTTTATTGACTTATTTTTCTTGATTTTGAAAAGAACATATTCAATTCCTGTTTTCCTGGGGTGTTTGTTGCTATTCTTAATTTGCCAATAAGATTCCTTTTATTCTTTCTACATTCTTGTTTAGTTTGCAAAACCTGAAAAAGGGTAATTATCAATAGATGTAACAGTATATAGTATGGTGGGACAGTCAAGGTTATGTCCCAGTTTACCCCACAATCAACTGTCCCACTGTACCACGAGCAACCATGTTTTACAACTGAGAATCACTCGAGCAATCTGACAAAATACCAATGAATAATCAGGGATAGAACCCAGGCACTGCCTATGAAGTGAATTATGCAAATTAAACAAGGCATTTTTGGTCTGGGTTAATTATTCTATTGTGCAAAATATTTGGTCAAAAGACAGAAAATTCTAATATCATGACTATTTCCATCTTAGCTGCATGATTGCAGCCAAATCTTGCACATATGTGGGGAGTGATACAATGGCCCTTGCAGTAGATTTCCATGGATTTCCATCCAGTTTTAGGCAACAAAAAGTTCAGTGTCCCACTGTACCCCAGTCTGCCCTACCTTATATTGTATGTGAATAGGAACACCCTGTACCTATACCTGTTGTCAATTGTATTTTCCAGGTTGCCATGTGGAAGTCATTGCTGGAAGATGAAAATGTTTGGGGTGCATTTGGCTGCCATCCTCGCTTTGCAGCATGTTACAATGACTCCACTGAAAGCTTTCTGCGCCAAGCACTTCAGCATGAGAAAGTGGTAGCCTTGGGTGAAATAGGACTTGACTATTTCAGCAGGTAAATCAGCCTGAGGCCCCTACTTTTGTTGGACAGGGTGTGGCTTGGATAATTATTTATTTTGCACTTAGAATTACTATTTGAAAGAATTTAAACTTCTTCTCAGCTGATAAAATTTAAAAAGATGCTTTCTTTCCCAGTTTCATTGCAGTGTTCATACATTCAACTGGCTTTTGTGGCATTTTCAGCTTCTTAGAGTTAGCATCAGCCTGTTGAAAGTATCACGTGCAATACTGCACAAGGAAGTATTATGTCTAAGTCTAAGAGTGCACCTAATTTACTAATGTGACAAGATGACTCTAGTGATAGCCATGGCTTATTCTCATACTTAACTTTGTTTTCCATTTTTGGACACTTCCAGCAGACTTCACATATTATATGATTGGAAAGAAAGTTCTCGGAATTTCTTGAATATCCAGTACAATTTTTTTCCAGAGCATGCTAGAATGTTCTGCGTGTGTTTATAAGTAGGTCGTGTCCTTCGGCATACAACCGTATATTATTACAGCCCTGGTGCTCTCCAGCCATGAACCAGCCCTACCCTCTTACTAAGGAGCAAGTTCGCCTGCTTCTT
>CAJPEV010000167.1:60157-77577 GCA_905338385.1 Darwinula stevensoni
GTGGAAAGCAGTACGCCAACCAAGACGACCTGAAAACCGATTTGGCCAACTTTTTCGTAGCGCAGCCGCCAGAGTTCTATTGGAATGGCATCCATAGTTTGCATAAACGTTGGCGTGAAGTGATAGAGGCCAATGGTGATTACATTCATGATTGAGATGATTTTGCTTTTAAATAAACTGGGTTGTAATAATTGTTCATGAAATTCCGAGAACTTTCTTTCCAATCAGATATAATCTTTTGGATTACAGTCACAGTTGTAATGTGACTTTTCATGTTAGTTGTTAATTTCTGTCACATGATCTGCAAGACAAGTTTTTGATCATCAATCCATGTTACTCAGAGGGGTCATTTTGAAATGCCTGAGATTGGCCACCTAAGAGATGCTGACATTTAGGTACTATGTTTTCTTTTTCTTTGCTTTTCTTGGGCATGCATAAGTAGAAAAGTTACACATGGTATGAATATTTAGGGCTGACCCTGTATAAATATATTATGAATTCAGATGGTCATACCATGCATTGTAGGACTATGATATTTAGTTAAAAATAAAGAAGTCCATGGGGAAGAGGAATGTTGTGTCTTCAGAAATGGTCACCAGTGGGTGCTACATTTGCTCAATGCAACCCCCACCTATGAGGTGCAGTCAGAAGGTCCATACTGTCGAGCCATATCTCATTTACAGTCAGGAGTTCTGAATAGAAACTGTTGTCACGTCTTAACATAATCACCTGCTTTACCTACACACAGTTTCCACCTTCGTTGTCAGTCACTGAAGAACTTGGCAAATGCTTCCTCAGGTCTATGTTTAAACCACTGGTAAACTCCAGTACCATGGGCTTGTCTGGAGTCATACATCTTACTCTGTAACAAATCCTTGAGTTCTGAGAACACCCAAAAATCGTTTGGTGCCAGGTCCGGTGAGTACGGGGGATGGGGCAAGGCCTCAATACCATTTTCTAAAAACAATCTCCCTTACAACACCTGCCTTGTGTGGTGGTGCATTGACCAGGTGAAGAATGAACCAGTCATTGGCCTTCAATGGATGCAATTTTTTTTACTGCTGGTAAAAGCTCAGTTTGTGACACATGTTTGTAATAGCTTCCATTATTGGTTGCACCTTTGGGAACTGCGTGAGGTAGAACTAAACCCTGTTTGTCCAGAAAAATAGTGTAAAGAACTTTCTCATTGGAAGGGGCCTGATGGATCACACACATTTGATCACAGTTCTTTGTTCTTCCTCTGTGAACTCCATTGCTCAGGGACAGTAGGGGAAAATCTGTGTCGAAAAACCAATGCTGAACACAAACAACTATACCAACAATGTTCATAACGTGCTGTCTGACTCACAACTGATCATAATACTTTGTCCAACCGTAATTTATTCCAACTAATTCCAGAAACGTATGCTAGAAGCGTGCAGTATGGACTTTTTGACTGCACCCTGTATGTCTAAGATTGCTTGCATTCAAATGATGCCATAATGACTGACTGAAGGCATCCAGTGTCCCACATAGTTTTCCTTGGGATATTTTAAGGTGGCAGACATTGCAGGATGCACAACAGGCTTCAGATATTGTGGCTGGTGTTCTTAATGCCATTTTGTGCATAGTAGCACCTTCTGATGACCTTGCATTCCTCTTCCTTATAGTCTCATGTTCCCACCATATATAACAGCACTTCAATGACTGTTTACAGGGCATAGCTGTCTGAACACCCCATGAAACATGATACAGTTAAAACTCATTAAATCGAATCCTGATAAGCCTAAATTCCACTTATCTTGAAGTTTGATGCTTAGTCCTGGCGGAATCCTATAGGACACCATATTGAATATTCCATTTAACTTGAATTTGCTTATCTTGAATTTCTGGATATCTCACACCACATTTTTACTCCTGATTACAATTTTCTCATGGCTAACTCTAATTTGGGGTGTGAAGGAGGAAAAAAATTATTCTTGTGGGACAAATGCATTTTTTAAATAGGGTGAAAGACAAGAAACCCAGGAGAACCCATTCAGGAGAAAGTCCTTCTGTTTCTTTTGTTTTATTTTTTCTGTTTCTTCCTCCTCCCACACAGACATCTGTGGAGAGGATTAAACCTGAGAATTAAATTAGAAAAGCTGCTGCTTTAAAAAGAAGCACCCTCTAGCACCTCTCTCTGTCTGTCTCACTGCTCTCACTTCATGCCATTCAAGTCATATTATTTATTTTATGCCATTGCAAAAGTGGCAGCAAACACTGCTACTCCCCTGCTTTGTCAAGGTTAGAGGGGGTGTAGCTCAGGCCACCAGAGTCATATGATATTGTGGTTTTGGGTGCTAGTGTTTCACATGCATCCCCTACCTACTGTATTTTTTTGGGTGAAATCAGCTTCTAGTTGACAACAGCTATTTGATTATTTAGTTTGGAATGACCCAATTCAGAAGAATTAGATCAGAATCGATATTGGTCATGCCTGGATTGGTGCAATCAAACTGTGAAGCAGATTACAAAGCTGTGTGACTGCCGCTTACTATATGGGTTGTGTAGAACCTAGGGTCATGCACTTCCCAGTTAATTTATTTCCATTCTGGGGTTAAAATGTGAATCTACAAAAGTGTAGGGTACATGTTCTTACCCTATTAATGTAAACTAGGGAGAATTCATGGCTTTTTCAGGTATGGAGATATTGTGCCAGAAGATTTGCAAAAGAGTGTCTTCAAGAAGCAGCTAGCTATTGCTAGACAATTTCAATTACCATTGGTCATCCATTGTCGTGATGCTGACCAAGACTGTTTGGAAATTCTCAAAGAGGTGAGAAAAATATTTCCTGAGGGTTCTTGGCTTCATGGTATGCTTCTTTCACCTCTTCCAGAAGAGGGAGAGCTCTGCCAAATCTTGGACAAAAATCCTTTTGAGTCTAGTGCTGTTTCCACAACCATGACTGAAGTCATTTTTGAAGCTCCAAAAATATGAATTAGTCTTAGTTGTGACAGCTTCATGAGTAGCCATAGCAAAATTCCATATTTAAGAAGTAATCACATAGGTTGAACATTGACACAAGGATGATACCTTTAGTACACATAATCTTAACAATCATTAAAGGTGATACTTGGTGAATGGCCCTGATTTAGGAACTACCCCGAGAGTATCGCTTCCATCGGCACTGCTTCACGGGATCATGGGAAGAAGCAAAAATTTGGTTGGATGAATTTCCCAACTGCTTCTTTGGACTGACTGGGCTAGTCACATATCAATCTGCTACACCTGTCCACAATGTTGCCAAGAAGATACCCTTAGATCGTCTGCTGCTTGAGACTGATGCCCCCTATTTTTGTCCTCGTCAAGTGAGTCTGTTGTGAAGGGTGCTTATAAAACCCAAACACATCCGTTTTTCCTTCACTATTATCCATTCTGAAAGGGTTATATTTAATTCATATTTGTCTGTCTGTCTTTTTTTCATTATTTATCAGGCTGCCAAGGAGAAGCGCCATAGCAATCCAGGCATGGCTCTACATGTTGCTGCTCAAATTGCTGCTTTGCGACAGACAAGCCTTGATGAAATCATCTGCAAGACCAGACAAAATACCTCTAAAATGTATGGGATATAACTCTGATCTGCTCTTAGGGTTTGCATGACTACATTTCTTGAAATTTGTCTACTGTAGGTGGTTGTGGAAGCACTATGTGAAATTATGCAGAAAATTGCAATTATTCTTGGATTGAAATTGAAATGGCTTAGTGACTTAGTATTGACCTCAATCATGTCCTCATGATACCACTTGTTCCTTTTTATTTTGCAATGAGGCTTGTTAACAATAAAGCACCTGACTCATAGAACCTGTTGTGTTATCATCTTCATTCAGAATTCCTGTAGGATGAAGAAAGGGAAGATGACTGTATCTTATGAAATCAAAAATTTTTTTTTTTTTATAATTCACTGGAATGCACTTCTGAGAGAACAAACTTTTCTCTGGACCAACCACATGTTCCTCATGGGCATGTTATTGGATGCTATAGCTCCTATAGTTGTTTGTCCGCATACACGGTCATGAATTTTGGGAAACTGAATGTCTTGAACACCACATTTGAACATCATGTATGCCCAGGCAGAATGTAAGCTTCCAAGCAAAGACAGTGGCCCTGGACATCATGTTTGAATTCTCCTTTTTCTTAATTCCTCTTATGAGGAATCCTTTCAGGTAGCACTTTTTTTGCTCACATCTGGTTTTGGAGGGGAAGAGTGTCCTTGAAGGATGAGCCTCGCTGTGGCTGGCCATCAATTGCAGTGTCAAATGAAAATGTAAAGAAGATGGTTGAATTACATGAGGACATTCAGGCACTACTTGGGATTGGGTCAGCAGCAGTGAATGACATCCTGCACAGACATCTTGGTCTGAGGAGGGTCACCAGATGATGAGTCCCTCATGATCTCACCCCAAGTCAAAAGGAGACCAGTGTGGAATGGTGGGAATTCATGCTCCAGAAGTTCAACTCTGGATCTTTAAAAGCCATCTATGACATCATCACAGATGATGAATCTTGGATATATTAATTTGACCCAGAGACAAAGCACCAACCACTATCTGGCACTTCCCTTGCGAACCAAGGTCAAGTGGTCCAGAAGCATGGGAAGGCAAATGGTGGCTAGTTTATTTTCTTTCACAGGTCACAGGCACCATACCTCTTCGAGGTCAAAAGACTGTAGCACATAGAATCTTGCCTCCCAAAGATATTAGAATCTTTGAAGAATCGGTGGCCCAAGTCACCCTTGAAATCATGGATGCTCCATTGTAACAACCTGTCCAGTCACACAGCTGCCCTCACATCAGATTTCCTGCATCAGGGTGCTCCCACATCCACCCTTAGTCCAGACCTGGCTCCATGTGACTTCTTTCTCTTCACAAGAATTGAAAAATTGCTTTGTGGACAACATTTTCAGCTTCTAGAAGCAGTTTCTGAATTTAATTATCCCAGGTATCCCAACATCTGAGTGGAAAAAATGCTTTGAGAAATGGTTTGCAAGGATGAGAAAGTGCATTAATGCTCAGGGAGAATACTTTGAAAAGGTGTAATGTTTGAATAATACTCAGCAGTTTTCAGTTGTCCATATCCGGAAACTTTCTGAGTGTCCCTTGTAACAGTGAGATTCTGCTTCATGTAAGTGATCTGCATGTAAGACTCTGAAACAAGACGTATTTGTTTCGTTTGTGAATGGCATGATGGCATGAACATCCCCCCACACACATGGCCTTTGCTTTTGAGCATTGCCAAGATGAACATGATGCATCTATCACTCTTTTCTTTCAATCCTGTGATTCTTCAAATCATGATTGGCTAGAAGGATGCTAGGCATGATAGCCTGAAATATTGACATAGAGCTTCCATGAACAGTACATACCGTTAGTGACTGAGAAAAGCCAGCACATTATCTCTGCCATTGGGAAATAGGCATTTCAAAACGCCCAAGGAGCCTTGAAGCTTTCAGGATCAGGATTTATTGTAATTTTTTATTGCATGGCGATTTAAGCAATTCTAGAAACGGGAAGACGTTTTACTTGAGTTACGCATATAGGATAGAGTTAGTGATGATTTAAAAAAAAAATGCAGTGAAGTTTAAGGTTGACTTGGTAAGAAAAAACTTTGGGTTTTGAGAAAAAGTTGCCTAACTGCAGATTTGTGCATGCCATTCATCAATGTGAACATGAGGGCTTTGACAATCTATCCTTGCAAAAATTGCCTCAAGGTGCCCCAACACTCCTTCAAACACCTTGTTTTCTTGGCTACACCAACATTATTGGTTGTGAGTACTCTCACTTTGGGTTAGCTTCTGGCTTGAAACACTTGTGTTTCAAGAGATGCCATCCAGTGCCCCACATGGTTTTCCTTAGTGTCACCTAATTCTACAGGCATTGCAGGATGCCACAGCAAGATATTGTAACTAGTTAGTTTTAAATGCCACTTCATACATGCTGTGTGCACAAATTTTTTTTTTGGTGCCACCTTTAGATGAGCATGTCTGGTGACAGCATTCATCTTCTCCATTGTCTCATTTTTGTACCCACCATATATGACAGCTCTTCTGTGCATTGTTTACATGGTATAGCTGTCTGAACATTCCATCAAACTTCATCTCTTAACTCTGTATTTAAATTTAACACCTAAAGTAGAATTGAGCCTTGCATTTACTTTTTCTATCGAGCAGGGATTTGGGAACCTATGGGAGTCATGGCTAGAAATCATGGTTGTTCCTCATTTTTCTGTTGTCAACTTCATTAACCTGACTCCATCCAGACAGCCTTTGGTCTAACGTTGAGTCATAATGATGACCTTTCGTATGCCTAACGTTGGCACTTCTCTCCTCTGTTTTGTCTGGTCCCCTTTAGGCTCAGCGGGTGGGTAGAACCTAGCTGCCTCCCCATATTTCAAGTACCCTGTTTTATCACCCTCCCAACAATCCATCATTAGACTCCGCTAATATTAATACTTAAGACCAAGCACTCGCACTTCCAAGTGTGGAACCTAGCTTAACATATAGTGATCTGGAAGTGAATTTGTACCACTTGTAACATGAAGATCCTAGTCCCCATATTTCATGGTTGAAACACCCTCATCTCCTTTATTGCCCCATAAAATACCATGTACATTGTAACATGTTGGAATTCAGTGAAAATTCATTTTCAATCACATTATCGGCTGGATTTGTGCAGTCTATGCCTGGTTAAGGGGAAACAAGAGAACATACCTTTTTTCCTATCTGGGTCTCATGATAGGGCTGGGCTGGGCTAGATCTTCCCATCACCAATGGCAAAATTGGCATCTTTTTAAAACTAAAGGATGCATTCTATCAGCATATGATTCTGTTAAGTAGCCCATGGGAAGGAAAGAGGCACAGGGAAAAGAATGAGCATGAGTATTTATCCAGTGCAGTGATAATCAAAATTCAATTTTCATGAAATCAGGTGCAACTTCTGCATTCAGTGCATGCATCCAGCTTCTTTCAAAGTGGAGAAGTTGTAAAAAGATCAGAATTTTTGCTCAGGAAAAGTAACTTCTACTTGTAACTAGTTACTTTTGGTGAGAAGTAATTCTACTGGTAACTAATTACTTTTTGGATGGAATACTTGTAATTGTAACTAGTTACTTTTCATAAGTAGCATGCCCAACACTATACAGGGTGTTTGTATTAAAAGGCAACATAGGGAATATTTCACCACCTGTAGATGGAGGTTGGTGAATGCAATAAGGCCCACTGGGTTGCCAATCAGCAAGGAAACATGCCAGTGATAGGTTTTATTCTTCCAGATATGCAACTGGGTTAGCCATAAGGCACGTGCTCAGCTCCAAAAACAGATGGCAAAAATTCCTTATGTTGCATTCAAATGCAAACACCCTGTATATGGACGATACATATGGACTTGAGCTGTGGGTGCTATCATCTGACTGCCATTTCAGCCATACCTTTTCCACTTCTAACCTTCCTTCACTCTACTGAAAATTCCAAAAAAGATCTATTTGCAGTGAAAGTTTTAGCAGGACTGTGCCCCTGATGAGAATCCTGCAGAACATTCAGACACTAATAAGGCTCACTTTGCTTTTCACTTCCTTTTGAGTTACTGTCTTCCTGCATAGATAAGAATTTTTGACATTCAACATTTGCTCGATTGAATTTCTTGCCTATTTTTTTCCTTTTTTTTAATCCACAAGGCAGGTATCTGTTGCCGTTAGCTAGCCACACAGTGCCTTTCCTGGGAGTTAGAGTAGAAGTTAAATTGATTGGCCTTTGTGCCAGTTGCTTATCAATTTTGTGTGTGTATACACTCAGCCGACATTGAAATATGACCTCCTACCCAATATTGCCTCTTCAAAATCCCCGTCCAGTTCATATTCCAAGGAGTTTTTTTTTTATTCCATGAAATTTCTTTTCAGTCTGGCTGTTCTGTTCATAACTCACTTGTCAACAGTTCTCTATTGCAGACTATGATTTCTCAGTCTTTTTGATTTCCATTATAGTAAGAGCCTGAGCAGGTGAATTTTTTAAACTTTTGTGCTCCATTGCCAATGGCTGTGTGGATTCTAAAATTATATTTCAAACATGATTGAGAAAAATCCAAGTCCTTCTTCTTAGAACAAACTTTATTTCACCTTTTCATTACCAATTCCAAAAAAAAGTTGATGAGTTTCATGTTTGAACCTTTTTATAGCCATCCTATACAGTTGTGATGAGCAAAAAAAATAATTGAAAATGGTAACCAAAAGAAACTAGAAAAGAGAACAGAAAATGAGATAATTGGAATGAGGAGGATCAAAAAGGCATAGAATCAGGCCGACTGGTGAGAAATGTTGGGGAGAGCTGATACAGTTTCTGCAAGGATTTCTTCACTCGCAGTGAAGATGGTCGCACAGAAGGCTTATGATGCCAACATTCTTCAATAATTTTTTTCATTGCACTGAGAACCTGTGTGACAAAAAAAAAAACTCATTCATTCAGAGAGACTTTCTCAGAAGTGTAACAGCAAACAGTCAAAAAGAGATATATGAATGACTTACCTCACTAGAATCCCATCTCTCAGAGATCACAGGTCTTGCCTGATCAACACAAACCACCTTTCTCATATCTTCAAAACTGGGATCTGATGGAACCATGTCATAGAAAGGGGGTTTATAATCTTCACAGATCCCATTTGAATCATGACACCTTCGAGCAACTTCCCACAAAACAAGTCCAACTGCATACATGTCCACTTTGCAGAAGGAATCGAAGCAGTCTGTACTCATCCTGGATAATGAATAATGAATTCCAACTCAAAACATATTCAACTTTAACCCAAATTTCAAAGAAATGGAAAGTGTGACATACGTTAGATCAAGAACCTCTGGTGCCATGTATCGTCTCGTCCCAACACGAGGATTGTCACAAAGATTTAGCTCTCCAGTTTTTTGTTGATGAGTCACAGCAAGACCAAAATCAGCTATGCAGCAAGTGCCATCCAGTTTCACCAGAATGTTCTTGCTTTTTATATCTCTGTGAGCTATGGCAGGTTTCCCCTGCAAAAAAAAAGGCATTTCTTTAATGTAAAAAAAAAAGTGGATAAAAAAATTTTTATTATTCACAAGAGCAATTTTTCTACTTCATTTTCCCATGGAAAGTGTGCAACCTCTTGTCCTAAATCCAAAACACTAAAAAAAGAAATGACCTTTCAAAACCATTTGTTGAAGGAACAGAAGTATGACTAACCTGAGCACCAAAAATCTCTGTGTGAAGATGAAGAATACCATTGATTGCAGACAAGCATAACTTCAGCATTTGATCCGAATCCATCATTGTATGATTCAGAAAGTCGTACAAGGATCCATGTTGAAAATAATTAGTTACAAGCCAAAGTTGAGTGCAAGAATTGTGAGAAGTCACATCAGATCCAATATATCCAAGAATGTTCTGATGCCTCAGCAGTACAGTTCTACCAAAAAAAAAAAGAATACAAATATAAGTGAGCAAAGTGAGTGAAGCCATGGCACTGTCAACTTGCTCTTGCAAGAATAGTGGTCTTACGTGTAAATTTCTGTCTCACGATTCCATGAAGCTTCATCCTTGGAAAAAAAAATTTTGACAGCGACAGATTCTCCTTGCCATATTCCTCTCCATACTTCACCATATCGTCCTTTACCAATGCATTCTTTCAAAGTTATCTGCTTGGCAAGAGTCCTCTGCACCAGTAGAGGCAGCCCAGAACCAGATCCTGATGTCAATGATGCATCTAAAAATTCCTTTTGGAACAAATAAAAAGGCTTGAAAGGACTAATTAAAGACACACACTGGAAAGGAACACTGTAGTCACAGTTTCATACCCTTAGGGTACTTTCTCCAGCTGCAGTTGCCTTCAATTCAGCTCCATAGAGAGCCTCCAAATCCTCTGCATCCACATTGCTTGCAAGGTCATTTGCAAACCGCTTCTCATGGAAATGGCGAAGAATCCACAATGTGAGTGCCACCAATGCAATTAGTGCAGATACTGGGACCAATATAGCAAGGAGTAATAGTTTGATGTAACTGGTTGTGGACTCTTCTGATCTTGATGTGAGCTCCTCTGTAAGGAGATTGCACAAGGTTTTGCTTCCAGTTATGGTCTCAGCTACAGCTGAATAATTAGTACAAATTACAAAAACTACTAGCTAAAACATACCATAGGAGACTCTTGGGGGTAAAATTGGGAAGGAACCATTATTACAAAGGTCACCAGTGCAACATTCCATTGCATATTGAGAACTGAGCTCCTGATGATGGAAAGACTTTGTCTTGCAATAGAAACTTATGTCTTCTGCACGGCGAGCACATCCTTTAGAAAGCTGTTCCTCTCGATCCTGATTTACTACACGAGCTGTGTAACACTGGAAAAGATTGAAATGCTCTGGCTGCACTGATCATCACTCACTTCAGATCTAATTCAAGGAATACAAAATGCAGCAGAATTGATAGCAAACTGATATACCTGTAATGCACCAGTGCATTCTGTGACACCATTACAAGGATGGCTGCAGGAATGGCAGATATAACGTGGAAGAGCATCCACAAAGCTATGAGAGAGAATGTCCATAGCTCCTAAAGATGAATATTCTGAATATTCTTTATCCTCCTCCTCATCCTGAGAGTCATCAGTATTGTCATGAGCATTGATGAACTTTATCTCCTTGCCTGCTTTCATCTCCCCATGACCTGCATGATTTTTATGCAACCACATAAGGATCAGTAACAGGAGGTATATGAGGGCACAAACCAGGCATGCACTGCTTTAAACTTCAGTTTACAATGAGTCAGGAGCCTTAATAAGATAATGTGCCAAATGTAAAAATGAGGATTTCCATACTAAGGATTCTGGGAAAAAAAAACTCTGAAGCAGCTACAACAATCTCATAAAATGCCTTTAGATGGGAGAAAGCACAATCCAGAAATACATAACCTGTACCAAGAGAAACAAATTGAAATCAGCAACTTACAACATGCAAGCAGGATGAGAAGGGTGAAGAAAACAAGGCCACTTAAAACTCTATTATCCATTTATGCGAGCATCAAATGTATTTTTATGCGAGCATCAAATGTATTTCATCTCGTTGTCCAAACCTGGAAAGATGGAAATGCCAATGACTGAAACACAATACCAAGGTGGAATGATCATGTTCCTATCTAATGCTATTCTAAGAGTGCTACACTTTTACCTGTTACTTCTATGCAAAATATAAAAATTTACACCATGAAAACATGATTTACACCATGTATATGAGCAAAAATATTCTCATAATAAACATACTAAGCAAGTAAACAAAGCATCCTATCAACCAAGTCAATGACCTCTCCTCAATCTATTCAATAGACTGGGTAATAAACTTAGGTTAATTCAAGTTAATTATTTTTTCAATGACCCTCAGCATCCCTCTGGCTGAGTCTTGTTGCACTTCCATGTGTGTGAATGTCAAATGGCTTGTTGATCTCAACTGAAATACCTGTTAACTAGCCTGACACTTAAGTCCTAGTTGTTCAGTTTACCTCTACTTCATTGAACTTTTCTTGGGCTAATAGATGAAATTGAAATTAACTTAGCTGGAATTGTGTAGTTCTCTAAGCTTAGACCAGTGGTGCATAACCTTTTCCTCCTAGAGGGTCAAATTGAGACTTCAGCTCATGTTCAGCATGAGCTGAAATAAGCTGCATTTAAATATGGATCTTTAGAGACCAGAGGCATCCAAGGGGTCACAAAAAAGGTCTCTGAAGGCCACATGCAGCCCACAACTAAAGGGAAAACTAGCCTAGACCCTGGAGTTGGAATACCTCATCAATGTATGCCTAGGCTTATGTTAGCCATCAATGATTTCATTGTCATCATAGACTCAGTATTAGTTTATCTCATGCCAAATTAAACTGATGGCTAATTGTAAAAAGGCCATAAGAAATAACTTACATAACTTTTCAGTTGATTTTTATTTAGTTACATCCTACTATTCAATTTGCTACAAAATAGCTCAAACTATCTTCATTCTAATTTCAGGGACTAGAAACTAAAATAATGAAAATAAAAAAACAATAAATGGTGTTCTCTAGAATCCCACTGATAAAAGTATGGGATAACAAAAACAACCAAGATGTTAACCAGAAAAGTGGTTCCAGTTAAGCACATACCCCCTAACAAAATTGCACTCCCTCAGTCTCCAATGTTTCCTGATGAATTCAACTGGAAACATGCTACATCAATTGGGATTCCTTTTTATATATAATAAACATCACTCCACCCTAACCTAACATAACCTGGCCTAACTTACAGAGCAACACAATATAAATATCCCTAGGGGGTATGCACTTAACTGTAACCCAGAAAAGATTCATTAAACAACATAATTTTACTGAGATTCAAGGCACCTGTGATGCATGCATTCCTGTTATTTTTTGAGTAGACAATTGTCCTACCCAGCATTTACTAGAAGCCTGCAGAAATGAATGTGTACTTCCAATTTACATCACAGATGTAAACTAATGTTAGTTAAGTCTGATGTATGTGTTATGTTACCCAGAGAAACCTCATGTACAGATGTAATAGCCCTTCATTTCAATCCTAATTTTGTTAATCTCCAATAAGGCGTAAGGTTAATTCGATTACCTCATCTGAAACTGCGTTTTACTCCAACTTCAAGAACTCCCATTATATATAAGAAAAAAAAAACGAGAGTGAAGTGGCAACGAGACCGAAACTGTTGCTGGATGACAAAAACACTGATAATCCACGTTGTATGCCACTGTCCAGTAACAAAGCCTACAGAATCTCAAGGCAAAACACTTAGGCCTAATCTAAGACATGCCTACTGGACACCTACTTTCTCTTCCTTCACTTCAGGAAGGAAAGAATTCAGTCCCTTCTGCGAGAACGTTCCGCTAACGTGAAAGAGCTAAACTTATAGATAAGACGCGTCGAACGAGCTAAGACATTGCTGGGCGTGGAGGAGAAAACCTAAACACTACCTTCTGAGACGCAAAGCTGCCCTCGTGCGTACATCACAAAGGCGTATCGGAGTTACAGAGGCTGAGGCAGAGCGTGAGCCCGGGGCACGAGGGGGGAGAGGAGAATGGAGAATGTTGGCGTCCGCCTCCGTGGCGCCCACACTCCCATCGTCTGGTATTTACTCCCCCCCAGTCTGTCCCGTTGCCATCCTTCGTAAGCGTTCGTAAGGCTTCCCTTCTGCCACCATTCATTGTTCAATGACACTCCTTAACCCTACGATGCATGATTTTCTTTAATGTACCAAAACCATTTTCGAAGATCACATTTTTCCATGTAGTTGCTAGAATTGTAGAAAGAAAAATAATGAAAATATTATCCTTTCATTTTTTTCCGTTGTACTGTAATACGTTTCAATGCGAAGCAGAGTGTGCACACCATGCAGTGTAGGGTTAAGTTCGCTTCTCTTACTTGCAAGCAGAACATGTACTTTACTCGAGTTTACTCGATAGTGTAGAGGCATCGAATATAGAAAAGAAAATTGAAATACCCGAATGCGCACCATCCAAAAGAAAAGCGAAGTTAATTCGGAACAGTACTACAATGGTTTGTTTTTTTTTCACTTGGAAGCGCAATTTTTTATTTGACTCGGACTCATGCATTTTTTTTTACCCATGAGCTGACAGCTCATGGGTAAAAAAAAAAAATGAGTAGGCAGCAGTGGCGCATACGGGGGGGAAAGGAGCAGTCGCCCCCCTCTGATTGTAGAAGGCACTTATTCGCCCCCCCCTCTTGACTACGGGTTTGACACAAAAGTTTATGATTCTTGCATTCAATAATTGTATATCTACTTCTAACAATCAGAACTAGTCATCAAGGAAATTGCTTGCATTTAACAGGAAAATTTACGAAGATTTGAGCCTTCGATGAATGAAATTATGCCATTGGGAGACACCCAAGGGATGTGAATTATTGTCAGTCTTAACAATACATATCACTGGGAAACCGTGCCTCTCCCAGGAGAGAGCATCAACTAATGTGGGGTAAGCAAGGGGAGCCGGGGACTGAAAGAAGCCTGTCCGGAATGATTCCATATTCAATCTGTATGAGAATACTGTAGAGTATCAGGTGTGACAACAGTCCAGGTTTCAACAAGCAAGTGCTTCTGAGCGGAGGGCGTGAGCAAGCGATTCTCATCCTAACCTTCCTGCGCAAGGAGTAACTACGCAACATAGGCAAGCCTATCCTGTCTCATTCCAAGACTACGCTTCTCGGCTCTCTCTTCCTCTTCTCGTTCCTGCATTGGATTCGTGGGGATTTGAGCCTAACTAGCGTAGGCTGGCAACGCCATGCCTACAATGAACACATAATCTAATTCTGGTTCTACCTTGCAAGAGAAAAAGTATTTCCAGCTGTGTTAATCGAAGAATAAATTTATCAAACAATAGTTTGAGAACTCTGATTTTAAAGGGGTTGAGAAAAAAGCCACCCGGAAAAAAGACTCCCAGAATTGACAAAAGCGGGAAAAAGCCACCCGAGACGAAAATGCAAAAAAGCCATCCAGGTGGTGGCTTCATAATTATTCATTTCTATATATTTATACATATCAAATAATTAAATACATTCACTTGGCGATGTTGAGACACATTCATACAGGGATGTGGCTGATTATTATCCATGTTTTTAGCATTTAAGAGTGAATTGCCACCAATTATTCAAGTAATATATTACTGATTTTCCGTTTCCATTTAGAATAAAACGATGGAATATGCATCGCCCGATTGGAAGCATTTCTTTAAATCTATAATCATAATTTTAAAAAATATATATATATATATATATATATTTTTTTTTTTTCCTACTTTCATAATGAAGGGAAGAAGGACTCTGTTCAGCTATGAACATGGACTCATTTCAATACAATGCTTGAACAGACTTCGAGAGGGGGGGGGGATGGAGTGGAGGTGGAGGTGGGGGGTGGGGGGAGGGGGAGGTGAGGATGGGCGGTTCAGAGGGGTGGATTAAGGAGGGGAGCTAAACTGATCCTCTCCACCCCCTGGAAAAAGAGTGAAAGTGGATAGGAGGGAGATAAAATTAAAAAATAAAAAACTTACATGCCCCCAGAGTAATTGTTATTTGAGAACAAACTCCAAGAAATGTTCAATGCAATCATCTCATCCTGCAACACGGCCACAATCAAAAGATTTCCTGCGGTGGGTTGGCCATACTATTCATTTTTAAGGAATGGGCTGAAGTTGGATTTTTTTATTTTTCAGAAAATTTCAGTGAAGTTTAACAAATTACATGACATCAATATCACTAAATGTCGCAAAAATGAATGCGTCTTTAATCTGACCTGAACATAACGGGATGGTACTTTTCTGCCTTTGCCAATTCTGGAGGTCTTATTTCCGGGGGTGGGTAGGAATAACGCCGAAAAGAATAGTGCCGAAACGGAATAACGCCGACACAGAAAAGAAGCGACACAGAATAACATCGACAGGAAATAAGTCAACACAGAACAACATCAAAATGGAAATGCATCGACATGGAATAAGTTAGACAGTAAGTGCATCGACACGGAGCAACATCGAACGGAATTATCTCGACAAAATTGCTACTCGGAATAAAACCGACACGGAGTTACTTCGACAGGAGCTTACCCGGATTTGCATCGAAAATAAATATTCAAGACAGGAACTACGCCCACATAGAATAACACCGGCAAACTAGCATAATTGAAGGTGGTGGTGGCGATAGCATCACGTCGATGTCGCGCATGTTGTGGGCAAAATATGTGTGGGCTAGGTGACTAGCGATGCTTCATTCTATCATATGCAGAATGTGGGAAAAGATTTGGCAAATGCACAGTCGATTGCACAAAATTCAAAATCGAGAATTTTGGGAGGGCACAATGGAATAGTTATGAAAGCATGGAAACAAGTTCAATTAATTGTTTGATTGAGAGAGTGAGAGAGAACGGTCTGATTCCTTAAGAAAAAATTATGAAAAAATTACCAATTACTTGTCTACACTGTGGACATTTACCGTCTTGCGCAATTATGACTGAAGCATACATCGTGTGGCCGCAAGGGACGAGGGCAGAATCTCTATCACGAGTCGTGCAGATGTCGCATAAGTGTGTTACAGACCCGGGTGGCCGTGGGGTGGACTGTTGCATTTCCTCAACGTAACAGAAGAGATCTAGAGATTCGGATACCCATTCTGAAATGTGATTGCTGGCATTATTTTCTAATTGGAAGTCAGGAGATTCAGGCCTGGGAGAGGATGAGAAAGGGTTCACGTGCATTCCCATTTTAGAACGCACAAGCCCTTGAGAAGTGGGCATGTGTGCAGCGTAGAGGTTATGATCTGGGGAATGGGATCGTTGGAAAGCTGAGGGTGGTATAGGTGCTGACAAAATGCGCTGGAATAGTGTTAGTGAATTGTGTCACAGACGTAGTGGGTCCGCTCTACGTCATAGTCAAACCCTTTCTGGAAGCTGGATTTACTGGACCGCCTTAACCACTGTATTTATCCGTTTGTAGGTTCATAGGACAATAACAATCCCTTTGTGCCAGTGGCGCAATCAGCCCTAAAGTTTGGGGGGGGGTTCGGAGTTCACATGACCTGTCCTTCAAATGTCTCCGAATGCAAGAAGGTGTTATCAAATCATTATTATATACTCAACAAAACCGCGAAACGGCGCGAACACGCGAACAAAGAAAATGAAACGAAGAAAAATGTTATGAAATGGTGGAAACGGAATTTGAACACTAAATGAAGAAATACTGTTACGGGGGGGTGTAGAAGTGACGGGACAACGGAAGGCATGAGAGGCCGAAAGAAAGCCAGGGAACGGCCGCGACTTGAACCCGGACCTCCTGATTGCCGGTCAGGTGTGGAAGTGGAGAGGATCAGGATTAGCTCCCTTCCTAAATCCTTAGTTATAGCATTAGTTATACCTAAAGTAGACCTTAGTTATCTAACGTCTTAATTGAAAGTGGCTTCGCGCGACATCTTTTCAGCGTCACTTGAACCACTGCCGTTCCTGATAGGAATATAATCGACACGAAAGCAGTTCAACAAGAAATGCTATGGCACAGAATGGCATCAACACGGAAATACGTCGACAGAAATAAACCGAAACAAATCCGCTTCGACAGATAACTTTCGGATTTATACCAACACGGAACAACATCGAAAGTAACAACGCCGACACGGAATTACCTCGACAGGATTTTCTCGTGTCGAGATATCTGATTGGAAAGAAAGTTCTCGGAATTTCTTGAATATCCAGTACAATTTTTTTCCAGAGCATGCTAGAATGTTCTGCGTGTGTTTATAAGTAGGTCGTGTCCTTCGGCATACAACCGTATATTATTACAGCCCTGGTGCTCTCCAGCCATGAACCAGCCCTACCCTCTTACTAAGGAGCAAGTTCGCCTGCTTCTT
>CAJPEV010000167.1:86412-127149 GCA_905338385.1 Darwinula stevensoni
CCCCCTTCTCACCCTGAATTCGAGTTAACCGTGAGAAATTCGTTATCGGGAGTGAAAATTTCATTCGAGATATCCGGAAATTCGAGATAAGCGAATTCGAGTTAAACGGAGCATTTAACATGGTGTCCTACGGGGTTCCGCCGGGACCAAGCTTTGAACTTCGAGATAAGCAGAATTTCGACTTATCAGGATTCGAGTTAACGAGTTTTCACTGTATATTATATTATACCTCAACATCTCATGTTGATTCAACTTCGTGGTACGAATGATGGTTTTTGAAACCGGGCAGTGCCAATGCATTTGTCAGGATTGGAAGCGATGAGATATGCAAGATATCGGTTGCTAAAGTTTTTTGTGCACGAGTCTTCGGGTATCCTTCTATGTTCAGAACCGGGAATCGTCTCAATTAAGAATCTCTACCTCGACAAGTTTATTTATTTATTGGGCTGGTCTGGCCATGCCTAGCGACTTGGTAAATGCATCCCAAGGAGCTACAAAAACAGGTTTGTATTGTGGGTGATCGCGGGAGTCAGGATCTTTCAATCTCTTATCTTGATATGCTGCAACAGTCGGGTCTCCGGACGAAGGTCACTGCGTGTTTCATATAAAAGTTCTCACATTCGGAGAAAGACCACGAAGTCTTCCGACGTACTTTCATCAAGCCGAAACAGTGCTCCCATGTGTGACCCACAACCTTACAGAAACATCGCGGCAATTCCTCTCTGCCGAACGTGAAATGGAGGCTATCGTTATCGTCTTTCTCTAACCTTAAGTGCTTAAAGCCTGCAGCGATCGGCACATTCCCCGACCTTTTTCTGCGGAGCATAACGGGTATCGTAAGTTTCATGCAGATCAATCCCAAATTTCTCATCCTTTTTGGCTATTGAGGACTTATTGGAACTGGATGTGGGTTGTTACCTCATGGACGGTACACATTGATTAGAAAGGAGTGCCCAGCTAACGGGTGCGAGGAATATTTTATTAATGCCTTACGTAAACGCGATTGCATTCATGAGGGGGACTGAAAGATCCGCAGTGCTGCTGCTTACCAGGTTGCAGGCGGCTTTGTCGGGTGATGGTATGTGAGGAATTGTTCACAAAGACGAAGGAGGTACCTATTGAGAGGAATCACTTGCTCGTGATAGGATCCCATCATGCTGTTTACCCCTCCAAGTTCAAGGAGTTCTCAAGGCTGATTCGCCCGTTATCTGCCGACAAGTGGAGAGGATGAATATTGTGATACTTAAACGATACGCTGTCCCAGTTCTTGTGAAGGCAATTCTGTGTCAAGCCCGAGAAGGATGAAGTGGGGAAACTTTCCGGGGAAATCTGTCCGCTTCCCCCCTTCGGCCTTTCTTTCATGTGCGTCTCTAATCCCGAAGGGAATTGCCTCGCCCACAGAGCGTACGGGAGACCTCAAATATTGTTCACATACCTACAGCAGTGTTTTTTCTGAGTCTCTTGTTTGAACCTCAACAGGATTAGACAAACCATTCCTCCAGCTCACATTTATCAAGGAATTATGCGTTATGAATATAATTTTTTTTCCACTCTAACTCATAGGGCTGTTGAAAACATACAAACACAGTTTCTTTTAAAGGATTTTACAGATAATTTTAATGGGACAAGAGAGTCAAAGCCTGCACAATATTTTGCTAGCAGGTCGAGAAAAACCAAGTCTCAGAACATGAATGTGAATAAAGGATTTTATTTACTTTTTCATGTAATAAGGATTTCTGAATTCTATACTGGCTCAATCCATGCTAAGAATGCTGCTGATGGCAACCAGCCATCTCCGCATAAGGACATAGGCCTACATTGTTTTGAGCATTCTAATCTAAATTTAGGTCTAACTGAATATAAAAAAGAAATTTCTTCTTGGCTTTTGAAAATAAGCAAGTAACCAAAAAGGTAAGATAAATTTTAAAAAATTCCAGCATTAAGGTGAAAATGAGCATATGATCAATAGCCTCTCATAAAGTTTAGCTATGAGACTAGACAAATCACTGTTATCTTATCACAATGGACAAAATGGGAAAAATGAAGAGTGTAAATGACTGCCACAATCACGGAACATTCTACCTACACACAGCACATAAAAAACCTGAATAGTTTATCATGGAATGCGAGCCCCAGAGAGACTAAAAAGTGGAAGCATCATAAACATCCAGGTCTGACAACAGTTGAACATGGCACTAGGATGAGGATGAAGATGGATGATCCCAACACCTCATTAAAAAAAATAAAATAAAATTCTGCAACAGATATGACAGCAACACATCTCTACTAACACTCCTCCATCCAAAACAGATTATAACAAAAATGGGTATATTTACAATCACAGAAATGCATGATACTTAGCCATCACTTATGAAGATCAATAGTCAAAATCTAATGGGGGTGCATAGGAAAACCCTTGGAAGGCATCATCTGCATTCTGTACAGATGCAGTTAAAGCTCCACTATGGCTTGCATGTCCAACAGAGGCAGGCACTGGCTCTTTGGTGAACTCTGGATCGATGTTGGTTACATCATAAACCCCACTCTGTAAAAAACATTTAAATAAGAGTAAAGTAAAAAGATTCCTTCATCTAGGACTTACCATTCTTAACTATCATATAAATATACATATATTTCAAAAAGACATGTAAATAAAAACTGACCACTTTTGGTTTGAAGGGCGGTGTGATGGCCTTCTTGAGCAGACTGTCCCAATCGATTGAAGCAAAAAATGGGTGTGCCTTGATCAGTTCAATATCTCCATCACCTGAGCCAAGTCGATTCTCTCGATCCTTTTGAAGCAGCTATGAAAGTCAAAACAGAGATCAGTAAAGTAAGCCAACATCACAATTGCAAGTGGCATATTCTTAGAAGAAAAAATCAACTGAAACAGGACAAGATCCAGGTTCTAAAACTGAGACTTGCAGAGGGACTGAAGCTCAAGGGTATTAACAGCCTCATGGTGATTCATGCAAAAATGAGAAACCAAGAAAAGTTGGATATCATAATACAACACACATAAAAGTTTCTGCTGATAAAATCACTTGTCATACCAAGCCCTTCATGTGGGCCTCCTGCAAATCAAATCTCACCATCTAATGCCATGTTAACAAGAGAGAACATTAGTCATTCCATTCAAGTGGTCCAAAGGTGATTGCTGCATCAACTGGGATTTTGCTGTTAAAAATCACGTGTACTGGGGATTATGAGAAATGGATGAATCAGGCATTTCAGCTGTCTAGGTCAAACAGTCTTTGAGATATGCCCCATGAAAGTTCAAGAGGTAATGGAAAATTGATTGCTCAAACAAACGCATCTCCCAAACTACTTCAGCTAGAAATATGATTAATAGCTCATTACAAAACGAGTAGCCAGGCATCTCTAACTTTTTCTAAAGGTTTTTTTGTGCCTTAATTAGACAAAAGTTACAATTTTATGAAATTCATGAAATATTCAAAGTTTCAACCCTAAAAAATTCACAGTAAAAATACATGTAACTGGACCAGTTTTGGAGTGTCTATTGTACTCTATGAGATTAGTCCAAAGATCCATGTATTTAATTTTAAGTCGCTTCAATTCTGCTCTGAGTACTTAAAGTTGCAAATTTTGCCATATTTGTTTCAACTTTGACCTTGCATTTGTTTGAGTGGTCAATTTTCCATTCCCTCTCGAACTTTCAAGGGGCATATCTCAAAGACCATTAGACCTAGACAGCTGAAATGTTGGATTCATCTGTTTCTTATAACTCCCAGTACACGTGATTTTTAACAGCAAAATTCCAGTTGGTGCAGCAACCAACCTCACAAAAATTGGACCACTTGACATGGAATGACTCACATATGAAAGCAAATATTCAGTCCTTCATTCCTTCAAGGTCTTATGGCTTTGTTAACTTTTGTTTTGAAGTCCCCTATGGATACAAGTCTAGTGGTAAGAGATGACAAGGGGTTTGCAAGGCAAAGTTACTTATTACCAGGAATTTCAATTTATCCTGTTTTAGAGGCACCCTGTAAGATAAAATGAGGCATAATAGGACTTTCTATAGGTGGCAGAATCTTTGGAAGGTTGAATTTTTTTTGTAACTATTTACCTATGAACAACCCTCTTACATAACTACTAGGGTGGTTTCTTTCAGCAGGAGGATAGACCTTAGTTGATCCTGCTGATTAGAGCCTCAATCCATAATTGAACTAAGAAAGCAGCACCTTGTCCTTTTGAAGAACAAAAGTGTAAGATCCTTCACAAGAGATCACAACTAACCTGCTGAAGAATGTCTTTTCCCTCAGGAGAAAGTTGGATGGACAGCTTGAAACGTACAGGCTTGTGCAAGATGTTGTATGTCATCTCACTTTGATCACGACTGTAGAATGGTGGGAAACCCGTTAGCATTTCATAAAGGACAGCACCAAGACACCACCAATCCACTGAACGATCATAAGGCTGAAAGAGATGGGGCAGAAAATGTTTTTTAGCCAGCATGTTCTTGCATGAATAGGGAAGCTGTTTCATGAGATTTAACACAACTGGAAGAAATGAAAAATTGGCCTACTCTTTTCTTTATGACTTCTGGTGCAAGATACTCAGGAGTACCACAAAATGTTGAGGTGGTATCATCAGCCAGGAGGCCTTCCTTGCACAGACCAAAATCTGTGAGAACAATGTGCCCATCTGAATCAAGGAGGATGTTCTCAGGCTTCAAGTCTCGATAAACTATCCCTTTGCTGTGTAGATACCCAATTGCAGAGGCAATTTCTGCCCCATAGAAGCGTGCTCTTGGTTCTGAGAAGCTCCTTTCCTTCTGAAGATGGAAGAATAGCTGGAAGAAAGAATAATCTTATTTTTCACTGAACAGGAGACAGGAGGTCTAGAAAGTCAATTTCATGGCTTCCTACCTCTCCCCCATTGACACAGTCAAGGACAAAATAAAGCTTTTCACGAGTTTGGAAACTAAAATGGAGGGACACCAAGAATGGATGATGGATATTTTGAAGGAGGACATTTCGTTCTGCCATGATGTGCCTTGTCTCATTCTTCTTTATGATCATCTTCTTCTGGAGAACCTTTACTGCATACACCTTCCCTTCTGAGCGATGACGAGCCAGAAGCACTCGACCAAAGGTTCCTTTCCCGATGACTTTCAGAAATTCAAAGTCCTCAGGGCATGCACTATGACAAAGATTATAAACATGAGTTCTGTGCTATTCTTAGAATACATTCTAAAATGCTTAAAAAATCCTTAAATAGGAATTTAAAAAAAAACTTAGTTTCTTATTAAAAATGTCAAGTCAATGACACTTTTGTTGTTAAGTCACTGGTAATCACAATGATAAGTAAAAAATGTAAAAAGTCATCACTCACTGGGGTCTCTCAGAAGGGCCAAGGTTAAGATGTTCCTGGTCTTGACTGGAAGTCTCTGAGACTGTATCTCCTGTAGATAGTTCATCTGAGCTTTCACTGGACTTTGATTTATGCTTGTTCAATCCCAGAAATTCCTGCACTTCAGGTCTGCACAAAATATGGCAAAAGAAAGGGGCATAAGGCAACATTACTCAAGGAATCTGCAATTAGGCTAATTAATGATTGAAAAAATCTCAGTAGCTCACAAAGAATTGACAAAAAAGGTATTGATTTCATTGGTTACAAACTTGAATTAAAAGCAAGGCCTTTTACTCCAAACTGGTTTGATTTTGCTACAAAAATAATCCTCTGCATGTCTTGTGCTATCAAAACCATAAATCTACTTTCCTTTATGGAAGCATGAAGTGAAAGGATTGATAGAAACCCTTTATGTACCTATCCTGCCTAGAAGGAAATTATGCAAGAGAACCATAAAAAAAAGCAAAAATTCAAGTGTGGAACCCATTAGTGGAATTAATTTGTTGGCATTCTAACCATGTCAACATCATGTGGCAAGAGGATCTATTAGGACTAGAAATATATTTCTGCATTTAAAAAGGATTAAAAGATCTTAGTCTTTACTGTGAATAGGTGATATGTCTATCAAAATAGTCATCTATTCCAGTATCTTGAGAGCTCATTAGTTTCAAGGTCATGCAACTTACAAATTCTGGAGGACTTCATGTGCCATTATTTTCCTCACAAAATCATTCAAACCAACTTGTCGTGACTTTATGAAGAGGGGGTCAAAATTGTTTCCAAACAACTTCTTCCCTGGTAGCTTGACATGGAGCCATGGGTGAGACTTCTTGAGAAATGCATAAAGATTATGGAATTCATTGTAGCGGCGGAAGACAAACCATTGACTCTTCTCATCCTCGACCACAACTTTGTACACCTGGAAAGAAACAGGACTATTCAATATTGAAAAAAGTTTCACTTCCTTCATAATGAGGGTGCATGAAAAAATGGAAAAGGATTAAATGATCTGAATCAGACAGGCATAAGATCAGTGATGATACATTTTTGGCCCATGTGTGTATATAAGATTCAACATCTTGGTTAATATATAATAAAAGTGTCATTATGCCTAGTAATTTTAGACAGTGTACAACCCATCATTGAAGATCATTCAAGGTCTCTGTAGCTTTAACTCTTTCACTGTGGTTGTTGAATTTTTTCAAAAATACTGCATTCTGCAAGAGTTAAAGATTACAGCATCATACAACATATATTACAGTGAGACTACATGTTTATATATTTTAATGATATATTGATGGCAATAATTGAGGCTGCCAATGAATTTGGGAGTAAAAGATGACTCAAATGAATATTTCAGCCATGCTACCATATTTCAATTATGCCAGTGAACCTTTCAGAATTGGGACATGTCATTCATGGGGCAGGTAGGTGAAATTGATCCTCCCCTCCATTGAAGTCATGATCATCATATAAATGAGGCAGAGGAAATGTAGTATCTTCTGCCAGTGCAAGCTGGAAGAACATACTGTACTTGTTTCTCCTCATATTGAGAGGTTGCTGCTACTCCCTCCTCCTGGTGAAGTAACATGGTATTACCCTCTTCCAGCAAGAAATCAACTGCTATGGTGCTTTGTTGCTTGTAATTCCTTTAATCCTGTGTCTTGATACTCTGAGTCTTTTTTTTTTAAAGCACAGTGTACCCAAATTAGGACTTTCATCCCTGATGAAAGGTCACAGACTTTGATCTTTATTCTTTCTTCCTCCTCCTCTCAGTAGGCAAGTTTCTCACTCTTTCAGCAAAATGGAAGCACAATCTACTTGGTTCATGGGAACAGAAAACAAGAACTTATGAGATAAGCAGACTAAGACTCTGAAAAATCTAGCATGTGTTAGACTTCACGCAAGGAACTGCTTCAAATGATGTTGGCCTTGAGCTGTTAAGGTGGCACAGCATTAAAAACTAGTCTCACTATTAGAGCATGCTCTGCAATCACACATTTGTGAATCAGCAGGTGAGACTTTCTCAGGGGTTAGCAAATCACAGGTCTATCAATTCCATCTACCACTAACACAATTAGAGCCAAGCTACTTTATGGACTATGAAAAGTTTTATGTGAACTCACTGTGTATTTTTTGTTCTTCTCCCACATTTCTGAGTGAGACACAGAAGTAGAAGCACTTGTCACTTGTGCCTTCCCCATGACATTCGCTCGTAGCAACCCTGGAGAAGAAGAGGGAGACTCCATTGTGAGATTTTGAGTGAATCAGGAGCATTGAAGCAGCACCGAATTCAGCAGGATCAGTCACACCCAGGTGTTACAGCAAGTGATAATTTCAAGATCCTCCTGCAACACTCTGATGTGTTTGTGCCTTCAGCCTTGTGGCATGGTATCAGTTCACAAGCCACATCCTCACCTTATCTATCAAGTAGGCCTCAGCATAGACTAGAGGCCGAGGCTATAAAGATAATTCAAGGCCTAGGCCTAGGTCAGCTAGCGCAGGCAATCTCTGCTTATCAACAGGGTACATATCAATCAGTGTCATGATAGTATGCTCAATTCTGAAAATAACGCCATGGTTATTTTTATATGCTGTACCGCTTAAGTTTGGTTTTACGCCTTCCCTTACCTTGATCCTGTTAAAGGCTACTTTATGCTAAACCTAATTTTGGATGTAGGCATCAAATAAAAGGGCTATCTGTCCAGTGTTTTACTGAAGACTTCAAAAGATATTCTGCACGACTGCATGCCTATGCCTGGGCTACTCCAGAATTTTCCTCCCATATATGATCAAAACTGCAATAGGCCTGGGCTTTGGTCTACCGTTAGGTTATCGCAAGTCACTCATGTTAGCACATGATAAGCCTTGGGGCCTTGACTTTTCACGTATCTAGATTAACGTTAGACCCAAGCCTAACCTTCGAGTGGACGTGCCTGATTTCAGTCGGGATAGAAGATTTGGCTCCTTCACTCACAAGAAAAAAGCTGGAGGACCATGGGAAGAACTCTTGCCGGATGGTGTCACATTTGAAAATGCAAGTAGGCCTCGGCCAGTCGACGAGGCAGAAGGAGAGCCTTGGGTTTTTGGGAGCTAGGGTGGGTCACAGAGGCAAGCCCCGTAACTTCACACTAGATGGCTCTGAGATATGGAAGGAGTCTGAAAGTGTATTCCGTTTTTCGTCTGTGTGATATTAGTGTTGCCAGGATTTTGCCAAAGGCGGGCGGCTAGAGGGGACGAAGGTGGGAGGAGAAGGGTTATAACCAAACTTGGAGAGGCTGCATTTCCCCCTCCCCCGCCACGGCACTGGTGTATGAGCTTTATTTAGTACTCGGTATACCTTAACGTAAAATAAGTCAGTGCTTGTCTAGCCAGATTAAGATCAATTTAATCTCCATATCCCCATGGAAAAACAAATGAGCTAATTAGGGTAGGTTATATTATACAATAAATGCCAATTATTGTTATTACTGATTATTTTGTCTTCAGTTGAATAAAATGATCAAATCTTGGATCTAAAACCCCATCCCATGTTTCATGAATATTTTTCCATTCTTTGCGTTAGTACCGTCATGTGATCAAAAGTAAAAGTCCGATAACTCCATTGCAGGGTTTATCGAATCGCATGGAGGGGACGGAGAAGGTGGGGAATCTCACTTCCTGGGGGTTCAGGGAGACAAGGAAACTGGGAATGGCCTTAACATTTTAGACCAACTTTGAGGCCCTGGTAATAGCTAGCCCGCATCCAGACGACAAACAATAATAACGATAATATGACAAAAGCTGGTTTGCGAGTTTACATTGATGTCTGTTATCTGCCGCTTAATGACTGCATCGATGTGATCGCAATAAGTAGCGACCCTGAATAATAGTACCATAGTCGATTTTATCGCTTCAAAATGTTTGATGCGATTGAGACAAAATGTTGTTCCCACTGGAAAAATAATTCAGGGAAGTGAAGTCAGCTTCATCTGATATGTCTCCAGCTCCGGAGATATTGATTTAATCAAGGAGATGAAAACATTCATCTCCTGGATTCATCGTTGTGCTTGCCAGGGGTGCAAGTAAGGGGAGATTAAAAGGGTCTCAATTCTGCCTCCCTCTTCCATCTTGATAAGACCCCTCGCATCGAAGGCACATACAGAAGAGAGGGAGGGTGGGATAAGTATCTCGCCTATTATTGCGGCAGACATGTTTCTGCAGCCAGCAAAGTTCCGTTCAACAATATCTCTTCTCCTTCGCAACCCCAAGATCTCCCATCTTCTGCAGCCTCTGGAGTTTTCAGTAACTATACAGTACTTACGAAACCATTTGCAACATCAGTCGATGTATTTCAATCGTGATTTTTCGTGATTCTTCGTAATTCGTAATTTCTTGATTTTTTTTAGGTTGTTAAGAAGTCACGTTTGTGTGAATATTTTAAGGGTGCCCTCATGCAACAGCTGGAGGGTGAACACCAACTCAAAGGTAAACAAAAAAACTTTCGAAAGACAAGATCCACGGTTACAAAACCGATTTTTCTACGTCTGGTTTCTGGAGAATCAGCTAAAAGGAATCTCAGTCTTTCTGACCCTGGATACTAGGATACTCAATTTCGAGTATTTAAAGGAGGTGATTAAACCATCGGCACTGAAGTTTTCCTATTCGTAATACCTCTCTCGTTGATGGGACAAGTTCGTGATGACTTAGCCACCACCTCAAACTCTCTGATCCTCTTTGTAATCTGATTAATTAGCTCATCTCCAAAGAAGCCCAATTTGGTGAGACTTTGGGTATTTGCCTCTGGAGTGCATCCAAGTGGTCCATTCCTTCATGCGACAGAGATCTACTTCAGATTTATTACGTATCTCATTTAAATATATATTAAGGTGCAAACTTATATATCCTCCCCAAAGTTTCAAAAGTTTGGCTCACAAAAGATAGAATTCTTTTATGATAGCCGCTGAATGACGAGGAGGAAACGCCGAGGAAATTGGGGAACTCTGTCAGGTTGGAAACCTGCGGATGCGAATGCAGGAGCGGAGCGTTCCGTAAAAAATCTATTATCTGACGACTCGGTTCGTCGAATAGCAGATTATAGCGGAGTGGGCTCGTTTCCTAGAAAATCGTTTCCTAATCAGAACCAGCCCAGCTGAAGGTCCTTATTCAGACCTGATGGTTTCGAGACGTCACACTCTGCTAGGTGGAGCAGCGGCGGCCCCTGGCATATGGTGTTCTTGCAATCGGTTTTGGAACGTGTGACTTTCAAGGTTAGCCAGCATCAATTGACGATGGAGGTCATGTATTCAATGGAAGCGAACGAGAAAAAAATCCACGAAACGACCATCTGAATTGCACGATCATGCACCTGACAAGGAAGGAATCGCGAGGGCAGTGTATTGAAGGAAGCCGTTAAGAGGGGAGCCATTCCCACTGATCCCACCATGGAAATTGGAAGCTAAGTATAACCCATCTGCATCATCCTCGATTCGGTTCAGTTAGTTCATTTTCACAGGCACGAAGTCCCCCTATCCGTCCCACATCATCGTGCGGCTGCACGCACTGGAGCGTGGGAGAATGATTCGACAGGCAAAAGCAATAAAACATTTATTTTAATTCGTGTTGCTGGAATTAATGCATTCCAGACAGGCACTTTTAATGGGCAATGTTTCCTAGAACCAGAACCCGAAGTACTAGAATGCTCTAGCATAAGGACAAAACATTTGACATAGGCAGGGAGAAGACCTCGAGATCATTCAACCATTAGGTAAATAAATGCGTTATGTACATATCTACGCCTGAAACGGGTTCTGATCGTTTCTTTCCAAAAGTGTAAAAATGTTACCCCTTGGTAAATGCAATTATCACACGCAAGTTCTCGAGCTATAAAACTTTCAACTCTCAGGGAAAGTTTCCGGATTTTGGGGGGATTTTTTGGCTCGAAGAAAAGTTCTGAAAAATGAGGTGTAAATGTGTGAGTGCGCCTTTTTGGATGAAAAGTTTCCAAAACCGATGGATCGGACGAGGAGGTTTCATCCCATGACCTCCCAGGTCCCCAGACCTGACCCCTATGGACTTTTTTGTGGGGACACGTGAAGAACGTTGTGTACGCCACATGTCCAGGAAGCGTGGCTGAATTGCGCACGCGCAAATAGAGAACAGTCCGGAACATCACACTTGCCCAATTAGAGGCAGTTCTGGATAAGTTCACAAGAAGGTTGCATACATGTGTTGACAAAGATGGCGGACTTGTGGAAGTGTGAGATGTGTGATATGGTGTGCCGTAATATTTTTTTAGAGATAACATTTCAAATGATGCATATTACTCATTACTCATTACTCGCCACCCCTTTCCCAAGATATACGGACATGAAACCCCTTAGGGACTTTATGTCTATCCTTACAGTATATTCTCGGAGGGAAGCGATAGAATTATATTGCTGTCTTATCAAGATGACCTGCTTGACCAACATATATGTGTGTATCTAATAAGCAGTTGACACAAAGGCCAACAAATTCAAACTTCCATTACTTCACCCAAGCAAAGTACTGTGCCTGGCTAGCCATCAGCTACAGACACCTGCACTTCTCTACAATGAGGAAATGTCAAATGTAAGTATATAACTCGGTCAATCAAGCATTAAGCGCCAAAACACGATAACCAAAAAACAGGACAACAATTTAAAAGGAAGTGATAGAGAATTGAGCCTTTGGGTGCTGAAAGTTCTGTAGGGATCCTTGTCAGGGGCACGGTCCAACCAAAACCTTCTGTGTCGATCGATCATCTTCGGAA
Source organism: Darwinula stevensoni (assembly GCA_905338385.1). Taxonomy (NCBI): domain Eukaryota; kingdom Metazoa; phylum Arthropoda; class Ostracoda; order Podocopida; family Darwinulidae; genus Darwinula; species Darwinula stevensoni. Next base: position 98,561 of record CAJPEV010000167.1, read on the forward strand.
ATCGACAGAGTGACGAAGAGTTAGAAGTGAAAAGAGCATGGCTGTGAGGTTGCCAGGTGACCCTACGCACAACTTCACTACCTAAGTCCATCTCACAACCACCACAAATACACACTCCATTGGCTGGAGACAGCTCACGCTCGTGGTGCTATAGGGCAACCAATGCGAGTGTACTGTGGAGGTGGATATGACGATGCTCAGGGGAGCAACCAACCTCCAACCAACAGCCAAGGAGAAATTAAGCTCTATTAAGGCCAGAACTCTTTTTGCTACTGAATCCTGTATTGCATTACAGCCGCCATATGCGCGCAGAAGACAGAACGATGCATGGGGCACGCTGACGCGGTGCTTTTTATTCTCGGGTGGTGAGCATACATTTCACGGTTCCCTCATTTTCTTCCTGCGCCATTTCTATGCGAAAGCGGCGAAGGATTTCACGCTTTACAGTTATGAATTAATGCTCCGGAAAATCACAGTAATTAGAGCCGAATGATGTAATTTGTCATGCTGTCATGGTTCTTTGTACCTAGATAAATAAGAGTTTCATTTAAAAACGTTCAACAGTTTATCCTCAACGAAAATGCTCACTAAAGCAAAGCAAGGCAAGAATGAAAGGCTGTGCTTGCAGAGGGAGATCGAGTGGCTCAAGTGACTGAATGAACAGCCGCTTTCTCTGCAAATGTCTCCCTAGATACTGTCGTCTCCGTTGGGACACAATTCTCTCCTCTCCTCGGAACAGCGTGGGAATATACGATTGTCAATAGTTTATTATTGCTCAACCACCTTCTCTAAAGATTGCCACCCAGTTGCGTCATTACTCGTTGCATCTCGCTCATGTGGAGACCTATTCCTTGTCCGAAATGGCTCAAGTCCGTACCATGCTTTTCGCTATGGAGATTCCACTAAAGGTTTACTCCCGTGTAGTAATACTGGTCTCCAAAGAGAACCATGGGAGACTCGGGTGAGACTCTCCACATCAAGAAACTTTACTATCATTTGCCCGAGGAAAGGTATCTATTCTATAAATGAACCAATGCAACAGCTTTCCTCAACTTTAATGTATCTAGCATCTTTCTCTACTGCAGCGTACGGAGGGGAAGGGGGGGGGGGGGGGACGCTGGGGTCCCCTTAACCCCTGGCAACCCTCCTTCCCGCTTGTCTTTCAGCTGCCATACTACTGAGTCCCCCCTTCCGTAATTCCTATGAACGCCACTGTTTCTCTGCACAGCAAGGGAAAACAAATGTATTGGTAGTTTGCGTGTGAGCTCACGGAAACTGTGACAGGAGACGAGGGGAATAACATTCCCTCACCCCCCTTCGAGGGTGAAGGAAACACGTGTTCATCGTTTATTTATTCTGCCACGAGTCCATAAAAATAGGCTGCAGTGTGCACTCCTCGTGTCTTTTTTCCATCGTCTCATGACATTGATACAGTTTGCCAAGGCTGAGCCACGCATTCATACTCAAGGAGGTTTTCTCAGATGAGATACTCCAAGTACCAGCCTTGACGACGATCGAAGCGGCAACGGTCTGTTGCACTTGAAAGTTGTGTAGCCAAGGAAATCGCGGGAGGATGACAACACGGACCAACGCTTGTTTCTACTTCTTGATTTGTATCAAAGTTCAAATCACTCTCATTAGAGGAAACCTACTGCTGCCCTCATGAAGTGTTGCTTATTTGTATTATATCAGTCGCTAGGATTACTTCTCATGTTAAACGAGGCTGGCGAGCGAAGATTGAGAATTTCTGGTAAACACAAAAAGAAGAAAGCACTTCTTCACATTGACTTTCGTCGTTTGTTCCATCGAATTTGTTGCTAGCTACTTTTAAGTTGTACAAAAATAAAAATTCTGGAGACAATATTATTTTCAAAATTAGCTGAAATTAAACTTCTTGAGTCGATTTTATCCGAAGACGAGCAACATAGATAAAGGGAACATAAGCAAGGACTGGGTGTGATCAATCGCCGAAACAAGAGATAAGCAGGGAAATCTCAAGTTCATTTCCCTCTCCCAGACAATGTTCCCATGCTCTTTGATCTTTTCAATGTTGGGTAAGTTACTTTTAAAATTGATATAAAATATTGCAGAAATCTTGAATATCTTCTTAATGAATGAAATACTTAGTTTCAGAATTAAGAAAGTCTCTATATATTGTAGTCCAGGAAAAAAAGCTCCATCGAATCCTGTGGGAGAATGGTCGCGTGGGAAAGTTTGAAATGTCAAGTATCAGTAGTACTTTTTCTAGAACCAAAGAGGACACGCCATAGCTGTACTGCAATGTACAGTCACATGCTGCAGAGATTTTATTTTGCGAACGTGTTGGACCAGCAAGGACAGTTTTAGAATCGTACAGATATTCTCGTGCAGCTAAATTAAATTGACCTTCAGTACGATGCCTTTCAAGACTGTGCTAACTTTGCTCTTTGTCCTCAGTGATGATCCCCACATTATCCTGATATGTCTCCCCTGGATTATCTTCTAGGCGGGGTGCCTTGAACAGGAGATTTACAGTCCAATGCTTCGGGTTCCCAGCAGTGGAAGCAAAACATCCTGAATGAAATGAGGAATATTCCACTAAAATGCACCAGAATGTAATTGAAGGTATCAGCAGTAGAACACGGGAGTCTAAATGAAGCAGTGAGATAATCCATTCATCTTTACGTGCATCCCATTATTCCGAAAATTATTTGGAACCACACAATTCCTGAGTCCCATTGTCTCGTATAATTCATTATTTACGCAATGTAGTTTTCTATGAAATCAAGTGAAAAAATTTACTTTGGGTTGAGTCCAGCTGCAAGTCTGCCTACATTAAGATATCCTCTATCTAGAGTGTGAAATTCTCTGCATCTTAGAGCTTAAGGGTATGGTACTCGCATTGGACTCGACGTGGAATTCGCCGAGTCTGAACTCAAAAGTTATGGATTATGGGCAACATGATTAATGCATTCATGTCTTTTTTTATTCTAGTCGTCAGCTGTTCACTTACGTTCCGATGATGCCTCAAACCCAAAATCCAAACCCAAGAAAATATTGCATGAATCTATCTATAATATGTATATTTAGACGATCGTGACTGACTGACGCTAATTCTAACCATATTCTAGAGAAGTTAGAAATCTGAAACCTGGTACACGTGTTCCTTTTGGGATGCAGAGTTCAGATAAAATCCGACTTTGGAGGTAAATGCCCTGGGGGCACAAATATCAGGGGGAGATGTTTACAAATATATATTTTTGCTTCAGTCAAACGGATAAACATGGAAAGCTGAAACGTGACATGGACGTACCTACTGAGACTGAGTTCAGGAAAAATGTCAAGTTTTGGATGCGTGCCCCGGGGGCATATTTTTTGGGGGTGATGTTTTCAAAAACTTTTTTTTTCCCCTGAATTGTACAGAAATAGAAATGTGAAACTTGGCACAGCAATAACTGAGGTGATGGTGATTTCAGAAAAAATTCAATTTTTGTGGTGCATACCCCCAGGGCACAGCTTTTTGCTGTGTCAGCTTTTCCAAAGATATTTTTGCACCAGCAAAAAAAGCAAACGGATAAGTCTGAAACTCGGTATGCACGTTGTTCTCCGAGTACTGATTTCAGGAAAAATTTACATTTTTAGGCAAAACCCTTGAGGGCATGTTTTTAGAAAAAGGTGCATTTTCCGGAAACTTTTCTGATTCAATGGAGGAGAGAACTAAAGAAAGTCGAAACTTGGAGCAGAAGCACCTGTTCGATTGCTGAGCACATGTCCTACTTTTCAAATATGACACCTCAGGGCAGATTATGAAGAGATTTGAAGTTAGGCACACAAGAAACAATGGGAGCAATTAAAATATCAGTTTGTTCTTTCCCGATACACATTCCGACGGGCACATACACACGTTTTTCTCACTTTGAAAATAAATTATTGAATGAATCACTATGCAGGGAATGGAGCGCCGAAGGAGCGACAATAGCGAGGTTGATATATACCTGTATATATATTTTTTTTCCTCCAGCGCCATGACTCTCGCATTGACAAGTATTGAGCGTTTTTTTCTTTAACCACCCTACATAGAGCCATTGCAGAAGGAATCAGGCCTAGATACTCGTAAAAAAATTTTTATAGCTCACAATAGTGATGGCTCATAAAAAGATTACAAGCGACCGCTTGCTCTGCCAGCTAGCCACGATATGAAAGTCTCCCTCTATCAAATTCTTCTTCCGACTTCGCAGTTGAAGTCATGGATCAGAGTTTTCTCACTTGTTTCGCCGCATTCATTTTGCGAAAAACGTCAATGGGCTTTCACTGACTGAAAAGTTATGCAAAAGAGCGATCCGTTTAAATATTTCAGATGCAAAATAAATTGCGGAAATTAAATTTTCAAGGTGATTTTAAAAAACTTCCGCACTATAGTGCATAATATCTCAGAAACAGTATGACAGGAAGCTGAAATTGCTCAAGGGTGTTACAGGGACCATGCGCTCAAAGATGCCTTAGTTATCACTTGTAATCACGGGTGCCACTGTGACTTAATGTCCCACTAATCACAGCGGCTGTTCAATATGTGCTTCTTTAGTGTCCAGAATGCATAACGAAGAAGTTTCTTCAAAGGGACTGCAATGTTTTGGTACTGTTCGGCTCTGTATCTGTGAGTCTTCTAACAAAGGTTCTAGTGGTGCACAGCACGCACGCAAGCAAAATCCATATAACCACATTCTGAGACCAACAGCCAACCCCGACAGCATGAATATGAAAGTATGGGTCCTGATTTCATTGGTCAATGCACCCGCGTACGAAATCATCGTCTGCATTGTTAGCTTATTGATGCTTCATATTTGAATCATCATGACCTCGAAGCGGGGCCTTGCTGATTCACGTATGGTTTACACATCCGGCATTCCCATATGATTGATCTGAGAGTCGAAATCCTTTCGTAACTCGACTCAGATCACAAACCTCACAGCAAGTAACCGCATTCTGGTATCAGAATGCGGTTGCACGGATTTTGCTTGTGTGTGTGTGCTGAGTACCACTAGAACCTGTCAGAAGACTCGCAGATACAGAGCCGAACAATACTAGAACCTTGCAGTCCCTCTGAAGTAACTTATTCGTTATGCATCATGCCTTTCTCACATTTACATCCATATATCTCTTGCCGTTTGTGCGTCATAATGCTATCCCCCTGATCTTTTGTTTATAATTACTGTATAGCATTCGTGTGCATAAGGAGATGCAAATTTACATACTTAATTTGAGTCAGAATCCTTTCTCAGATGAGGTCTACTGTATATATTTTAAATTAAGTCTAATAATAAGCTGTCCTATTGGTCTGATGAACTCTGTCCCAGAATTCTTAAGTCATGTGCGAAGAGCCTCCCGTACCCATCCCAGAATACCTTCAACAAGTGCATTCATGAAGGTAAATTCCCAAAGATATAGAGCATCATCAAAATAATCCCTTCCCAAACAGCCCAATCACAGCCATCCCAAGGATGTTAGACTTACAGGGCTCACTTCTCCAGCACTAAACAGCCTCGAATTTTCTATCGGAAGAGCTACAACATGGGAAGGCATTAGGCAATGATACTTGCCAGTTTTACAGCAGGCCTAAGCTTTCCTCGGCTGATGCTATTGCTCATTGTGCACTATTATCTCCCTTTTTCTCGATAAGGGGACAACTACCTTCGTGAGATGTCTATTTTAGTGTTTACAACACCGCTTCAACACTGTAGGTCGACAAGAGGTGAAAGAAAATTAAACCTTCCAACAAAGCATATCAATTCCGGTACGTGAAAGATAGTGAAAAGCCCTCGCCTTAACTGTTGAGCAAGACTGAAGTAGTTCAATGCACGCTTTATCCCAGAGTTTGTTCACCCTCATTGCTGACAGTTTGAGATGTTACTTTCAAATATGCATTGTTTTGAAGTATGCAGATGACACTGTCATTGTTGTATAAGTAATGTTAAGGATTTATCCCACTACTCTCAGTGTATCTAAGCTCTGTGCAGATTATCTGAACCTCATGATCTCATACCGAATCCTGACAAATCAAAGGAAGTGCTTTTCCATCAAAGAGACAGGGTCCCACCTCTTATAGAGAAGAAATCTCAGTAAAAATCACACAATTAACTCCTCAGAAACTGTGAAGTACTTTGAAATTATATTTGACAAAGACATCAGCTTCAACTCACACGTGGATAAACAATTAAAAGGATTCTTTTAATCGGCATTCCATGTCATCAGGCTGTTGCTCTGTTTGCTGATGTTCGCATCATGTCAATTGCTTCCCACTGCTTACCCGTACATGGAAATCACGGGAAATAGGCATTTATTGCAAAAGTCCAAAATTAGCATAGAGATTGGCTAAAACCCAAGGCACATGGCTCAACACCACGAGCCATCACATCCTTCAGTGCTGCAACCGTGTACCCAGTCAACATTTTTCTTTGGTTTATCGTCGGGCCATAACCGGGGAAGTTGGCTTATTTTCAGCGAATGATTGGCCGGCTAACACACTAATGAGTTGGCCGGTCAATCTTTTGCCGAAGATGAGCCAATGTGGCTGGGAAGGTTCCGAAAACTAGCGTGAGATAGAGCCAAAGTGGTCGTAGTCACTTCCAGGATTCTACTGAAATGAGTCCCCTGTCCCTTTGACACAGTTCCCTACGGTTTCTCACATACGGTTTCTCAGAGGAAGACAATTTAATTTATTGAAACATTTCTCTGAAGATTTAACCTAACCTTGGAATAAACCAGGAAATTCCGGTCCGGAGGCCGGTGGGAGGATCCTTCTACTTTCCACGAGCTAAGCTACTCGATCTTTTTTCTCTTCTGAAGAACATTGAAAAGGCTTGCAGTGTTTCTCAGTGAGTTTGGCACGTCTTGCAGAATGCTAGACAAAATACTCCGCACCTCCCTCAAAATGAATCGCAAGCGTTGCGTATTGTTTTGTACCCCCTGCTCTCCTCCATTCCTCCAGTGCTGCTCAGAATGGCAAGACTACCTGGCAACCATTACGGGAACCATGTCCGGAACCCTTGAAACAATGGCTGCATTACAAACCGTCCCACAGAAGGCATTCGTAAGTTTCGCGCTTGGTAGTCAAGACGCCCAGAAGAAAGAGGAACATTTCTGACGCCTATCATATCGTTATATGATATTTCATTAGTAAGAATTTCTGAGTGTGGAACTCCCTTTCCATTTACTTACAGGTCTTTCCATAGAGTACTTTAGTGTAACCTGTGAATCTGGGCGCTTGACATCCATTCATTCATCCATTCATTCTATCAACAAACCATGCATTCCTCTCTCCAAGGGCTGTCAGATGGATGCGTCACTCGGAGTGGCACTTGCTCGCTGGGCGGGAGGAGGGAGTACGGAACATTATGCAACGTGTGCGAATCATTTTGAAAGGGAGTACGAAGCAATATGCCGCTAGTGCGTAACATAATGCAGCAGGTACAAAATTCAATGGGAAACACTTATTGCTTGTAAGGCGTGCCTTGCCTCCTGCGGAAGGACAGATACCCTTGAATTCTGAAGGTAATTCTGCTCCTGGATGCCTTAACATCCGGAAGGGATGTTGTTTGGGATATTCTTTGCACGATAGGAGTATACCTGTGTAAAGTACTCTGGTTAAGGTACTGCTCCTTCATCTCTCACAGATGAAGGAGCAGTAGGGGACCAAAGGATGCATTCTTATCTCTCCAGGATGCATAATGCTGAAGATGCAGTTTATGTGGTTTTTCTTCCTATATCTTTTCACCATTGTGAAAAGGCAGCTTATGTTTGAGGCAAGTGCGGTTTCCCAACAATGAACCAAAGTTGGCCTGATGAAAGGCCAATAGGACATGCCCGACCATAAGCCAACTTAAACCATATCCCAGCCCAACTAAGGCTTATATACGAGTCGACGAAAACCCATCGATGGCGCGATGGAAATTTTTTGACTGCGTGGGTGCCACAATGCACCATAACATCAAAATACTTAATACTATCTGCCTGCGCTGCTGATGACGTCCTGTGAATCAGTTGGACCAGATAACAGAAGGCATCCAGTGCACCTGCCTGCCACAAAAAATGCAGATACTGCAGCATGACAGTATGACTACTGAGAATTCTTGCCTTCAGATGCGCCCTTGGATCACTATCACTTCGCAGAATGAATTGTATCGACATTTACTTTTCCTTTACGATGTCAATATTGTCTACTTTTAATTAAAAAATTTTTCATTTACTTATTTATTCTTTTCTTTCCATCATCTACATCTTGAGTTTAAAATGCCGAGTTTGAGTACCCATAAATGAGTTGTGTTCGATTATAATGACTTCTTATTATATTACTTAATTTTTTATTCTTTTAACGACTATTTTATCTTGACGATCTAAATAATAAGGAAAATATCCTTGAAACCTATCACGTGCATTCTCGGACACCTTTGTCTGTCTGAGAAGTCCAACGCGTCAATACAGTCTTCATCATTTTATAGATCTCAAGGATTTTTAAAAATTATTCTTTGTCTCATCCTATCTCAAACAGCAGAGTATTTGAGAACCATGCAGCAAAGGCTGGATACCATGCTTGCGATATTCCTCGCCCCTAATAAATTCACAAGAAATGTCCTTAGAACTGCCCTGTGTGATTCCCGTTCATTATGAGCTCAAGCGCGATCGTCCAGTGCTTGTGGACGTTCTTCTTGGCAATACACGCTAGAATGATTCGCTATTAGTGCATAACTTTAATAATTAGGATGCATACATACATTAGGATGCATTTATTCTACACGTAGAATAAATGCAAATGCAGTGGAATATGAAAATAAAGAAAAATCTGAAACTCTTCTAATACTGAGTCTGAAGTGCAGTTATTCTGTAAATTCCAAAAGGTTAACGCTTGTGATATTTGAAACTCATACGGTGAAGAGAGCATGGCTTTGATACGAAATTTGGTGGTGAGCTCGAGTTACAGGGAGGAAAAGAGGTTTGCCTACAACCATTTGTTTTTATAAAATTTCAGGCGCATGACAACGGCGGAACCAGGCGAACACGCGATATGTGTTTAGCTAAGCAAACAAAAAATACTTGTGTTAATGAATCATTTTATGAGATTGTCTGTATGGGTAATTGGGGAAGGGTAAACTTAGGCCATAGGTACTGTACATTACACGTAGTTCGTACAACTTCACGTGAAATTACGATAAGTCTCATAATTCTCAAATGATAGTCCTTCAATCATGGTTACGTTCTTCCCCGAAAGTTTTCCGTCTTTATGCAACATGGAACTTACTAAGCCGTTCATTCTAGAGATCTTGGATTGGGACAATGGACAGTGTTGTGTCAAAGGAAAAAGTCATTATAATAACACTCAATATGATTCTTGTTCAAGAATACATTCAATTTTTCCAAAGGCTTCAACGGAGCGGAAGGGGAGCAGGACTGTTCCATAGACAAAACTCCTCGTTCTCGGAATAAATACCGTGGCAAGATGCCGCACTTCACTGAAAAAAAGCTCATCTAGGAAACATTTCAAGCTCCTCTGCTCAGCGATGAATCGATTCGAAGATCACGGATTCCATCGAGAGTCGTGGAGGGAGGACTCTGTGTATGCTCATAACTAGGGCTGTCACGATAGATCGATGCATCGATATCACTATCGATAGTTGGAGATATCGATAGTTTTTTCGACTATCGCGATGCATCGGCAAAATATTGATATTTTAAAGGGGCCTTTGAATTGAGGCGAGTACTGTACAATACAGTCCGTCCGGGCGAGGAAAGGAAGAAGCGGCGTGACACGCATGGGCGAGCAATTTCTTATCACACTCAAATTCTGGAAATGTTGGGACTGACTATATGAAAGACGGGAAGGGGAAAAAAAGTCAGATCGGAGACAGGAAGTGGGAAAAGAAAGGGAAGCCCAATAAGATTTTTTTTTGTCCTCAGTTTTAGTCTCCCGGCTCGATCTCATCAGGTGCATGCTGCGGAAGTGGACTGTTCTTATACTGCCTTGATTTCGAAACGTACATTGACCTGATGCATCCATCGATGAATGGATGTCATCTTCGATAGTTGGAGTCATGGTAGGTTTCATTACTCTTTGCGAAGGGCACACATTCCCCTTGCACCCCCGATCACAAGCGTGAGACTATGGAATCCTCTGCCCCCCCCCCCGATGCATCGATACATTATCGATAGTTTAGGTCGATGCATCGATGTTTTGAAAACTGCTATCGTGACAGCCCTACTCATAACAAACAAGCTGAAACCGAGTGACAAGAGTGAATTTTTCAATGCATTTAAATGCATGGGAAATCGGCTTTCATTAATAATTGTTTCTCTGGACGTAAAGCTGAAGGGACCCAAGGTCAGCGTTTCTCCCGTCAACTTTTCCCCCCATTTTGTTGTTTACTTCGTTGTCTCTTCGAGCTGACGGGATTCGCAAAATCGAACCACGGCACCCCTCCACGTATGGACACTTGAAAGTTTACGGAACAGAGACAATCAAGTTTCTGAGAGGCCCGATTTACCTTAGATTAACACTGGAGTGTCACTCGTTAGAGTAGTAGATACTTCGGCTGTTCGCATGAGAGTCATTATCTGGTCTATGGAAAGTCGAATATCACAGTTGGAATCTTCAAACTGCGATAAACTACAGCAGTTACGTGACCGAAAGTCAAATGATACATGAAGCTCATCATTACAGTAGAGGTAATACAATCACAATTAGAAGTTCCCTTGACTTCACAACCATGAGACAATTCGAACATAGAAAAAAAATATGACAGACGCAACACTGCCTCTCTGGAAAATAGAATGGGGACAGAGGAGACTCCCATTCTGGGAGAGGATTCTTCCTTGAAGACGAGCCATCGAAATGAGTGCTAAGTAATGTGCCAGGTCCCCAAATAGCGCTTTCGAGGTAATCACCCACAGATACAGAGATTGACGATCGTGTTCCGACGCATTGTGGAACTGGTCCTGCCCAAGTACCACAGATTCGAGGCCTAGCAGTTCCTTTCCATTCACTCGCGCATCACCATGAGGAATCTGAGCTTGTCATTCAGAGTTTGGACGTAGATGGGAGGGTGCTGGCAGAATGCTGTTGCGTCGAAGAAAGATCTCCATCCTTCTCTCCCTGATCATCCTCTGGTGTGACGGAATCGTAAAGACGCTCTTGTTCAGGCAGAAGAGGCTGAGCGTACTCGGGGTCATTCGCATCCCTTCTCGTCTGAACCACGTCAGGCCGGCTCAATCCGCTCTGGATTTGGATCTGACGTGGAAAGGAAAAAAAAAGGCGCATCGATCGCTGGGCTTCGTTCCTTAATGCAGCCCCTTCAATATTGCACACGTCCTACATGAGAACCATTTCCGCCGCGGCTTTTGAAAGGTTTCGATTGAGCCATTATAGGGGACAGATTCCCTCTTCTCACGAAAAAGTATCAGCGATGAATCTGGCGTAAATAATCCCAACTGAGGAAGCACGTAATGTGAACATAAATTTATTTTGAGAAATAGATGTAACGTTTTTCCTATTTAAAAAATTTAAATTAAGCACAACTACGTCACGTTTGATGCCCTAATATACGTCCTGGCTCTGCTTTTGTCTTGTGTGTACAAGTTTCAGTTCAAGTATATATACATGTATATAATTCCATCAGCGGAATGCATCATTTTGCATCTGAACCGCCTAATTGAGATCTAACGTTGGCCGCCCGAGCATGAGAATAAAGTTAGTAGACGGAGACATGGAGTTAGAACTGACCTCGGGTCGATGAGTATTCTTCACCGTTCTGCTGGTGAGAACGATTGAGTCTCCGACGAAAATCGGTCCTTCGGGGTCGGTCTTACTTTTGCTCGGAGCATAATCTTGAGATCGTCTCTGTCGACGCAGGAGGACAGAGCCGGCTATCAGCGCCACGAGAAGGACTCCCATCACGGCACCAATCGCAGCATAGATTGCCACTGAGAAGAAAAAAATCCAAAATGACTTCGTTCAAGATCAATCGATCAGATCTTTGAAGGTAGGTGATTTGCATAAATGAATCAGCAGTCAATGCATTTTTTCTTTCATGCCGGCAGTTTGAGGCATTCCTATGAATAGGCGTCAGGTGGAAGAGACTCCTCAAGAAAACCCTGAAAAATAGCTAGGACGAGTTCATTTCCATGAATTCCATGGACTTATAGCCCTCGTTATAATTGGAGCAAGCCTTGAGGAAAGTTAATTGCGTGACTTCCTCGAATTTCAACCGAAAAAGGTGATGTCCTCGAATTTCAATCAGGCAAGTTCTACTTATGTCGGAGTTTCCCGAAACTTTCGTGGCCGAACTCATCGTGAAATAGATGAGTCAGTAGATCCGACATATGTAACCTCTACCATTGTTTCTTTCCCTCACAAAAGTTACTAATGCAAACGAACCTGGATTTCATTTGCGCATTTTACCGACACAGAATTTCCGCAGTTAAAGTGGCTTCGAACTAGATTATCACTTGCTAAAATTTTCAAGTACTCCTTGAACTTCATTACAAAGTCGGACCATCAGGTAAGCATGATTCTACAGATAAATGGAATGGCATTCGAATGACCTCAATGATAGCCTGAGACGCAGCACATGGCGGCTCACCGTTGGCAGCAGACGATTTCTCTTCCTCTTCTTCTGGGCTGAAGGCTTCCCTCGCGTACTCTGCGATCGGAAATAGATATGTGAATACACTGTTTCCCATTGCGTTTCGTACCTGTTGCAGAATTATGCCCACGACCTGCGAAATGCCCTGCACTTGTTTAAAAATAATTAATACTTGTTGCATAATATTTTCTCCGCCCCTCTCGTCGCACACTCGTCCAAGGCTGCTCAGAATGCCATTGGACAGCTCTGAAAATTCCGAGTTACTCGTTTCGACAGGCTCGTTGCATTATGCTTTTCATTATTCTGATGAACACTCGATTCAGCTTTTCCGAAAAGGACTCCTCAAGATTAGAAATCTTATTCAGAATCTCTAAATTCTAAATCTTGATGCTAGAATTAGGTGCAGTCGGCAACGCATGTTCATGATTCGGAGATATGACATCAAGATTCACAATTTAATCACTCGAATTCAAGCCTGGCTTAATCGATTTGAGATTACTCATCGCAGAGTTTAACGATCGAATCTCTCAACTTCCTGGTAACCTAATCGACACCACTTCCATAGCGTGTAGCTTAGAATGTTTCGTTCTCAACGAGGACTGGAAAATTGGAGTACCATCAGAAAATTTCGCTGGATGGTATAGCAAAATAAATTTCACAAACTGAAATTCTCCTTTGTTGGTGGCCCCATCCAAGTTGAAAATTTAGCATTTACAGACTTTTAGACAAAAATATATATATATATATATAATAAAATATCCCGTAAGCCTATGGAGATATCAAGATAGATATTACTCCATATGGAAAGTCTTCCATGCGCGATACAAGAACTGGTACCATCAAATTTATATTGCTTTCCGGGTTAGTTCTCATACCGAACGTCCAATTCGACATTGAAAAACATTTTGCAGGACTGATGCTGAGCCTGGTATGATTCAGAAAAAAAAAAAACTTGGAGGAGGTGATTCAATGATGAACGAAGATGGATGACGAATGAAGACCAAAGAAGGGGAAGAACAAGAGAAGAAGAGAAAGCCATGGTCCTATTTGTAATGTATAAGAAAAAAAAGAACGCGAAAGGAAATCGGAGTCCTGTCATCGTGTGTCTTTTAGACTTTTAGGGACTCTGAATCGAAGGATAAATGAATGCTGTCCGATTGCCCCCGTGTTTCTCAGGAGGCCTGGCCGGTGGTGCGCCGGGAGGGAGTTACGAAACAATATCCAACTCGTACAAACCATTTTGAGGCTCGTGAGGAACATTTTGCCGCTTGAGCCTCATGCCACAGGTATGAAACTCACTGAAAAGCACTGGGGTCTGTCCACGCCAAGTCGTCCTAGGATTTTAGCCGGAAATTTTCCTAAGTATGCAAATATTACTTTCGCTACGGAAGTTCATAATCTCTTTTCCTAAAAGACATGAATGAAAGAGAATATTACATTGTAAAATGAATGAATTAGTCATGACTATGATATATTATTCATACCAATCTCATGACACAGAAAAATGTGATGAAAATGCAAATTTGGAGAGACTGAATGGAACAGATGTCAACATTGGCTTTCCATGCATACTGATAATTTCAAATCAGCTCAGGTGTGAAGAGTAGATGTCAATTGTTCACATTAGAACGATATCTTTAAAATAAACTTAATATATATGTATGGACTTCTCGTTTCAAAATACAGTTTCAGAACATGTCACATCCGACACTTTCCTGTCACATCCGACACCGTCACAAAATAGGTGTGACTTACACTAATTTCAAGCGTTCATTCAATCTATAGAATGAACATGAAACTAAATTATTAGGATCCGGTCGATGACAGATATGTGAAAATTAGTGCAAGTGACTTTAACTTGAGGTTCATGAAATGTCACGTCTGACACTTTTCTTTGTACACAGGTACCAGGTACACACACCTCTAACGTTAGAGAGAGTGCAAGACTTTGGATTATGGAGTTTTCAGCCTTTATATGCTGATTGGTCATCCATAATATAGTTAAATACATTTTGTATACTAAAAATATTACTCCAGATGTCACATCCGACACCATGGACAGACCCACTGTACAACTAAGAAATTCACACGAACGAAACGATGGGAGAGAACCGACCGGGAACGTTGCAGTATGGCTCCTGGTCGTTCCATTGCCCATCTTTTTGGCATTTCAGCTCGTACTTCCCGAAGAGTGTCACTCCGTCTTGGCAGGAGTAAGAAGCGATGGTGCCCACTCCGAGAGATTCATCCGAGAGCTTGAGAATCGCCCCAGTGTGTTGTCGGGGTAACGTGCATTTCTGCGGGTCTGCGACAAAAGATGAGATGATGATACTTAGTCGAGCAGTCAAACGTCCTCGGTGGGTCATTGCCCCAAATGTACGGTATGAGTACAACTCCTATTGGTCGGCAGGAAAAAGGAGCAATTCCAAAAATGTTCTAGATTTATATTGTTAATCTCCAATAAAGTTCCTCCCAATGGCATAATCAAAATTGCACCATAAAGAAGATTTCAGTGAGATATGCCATCAAGGCCATCGTAATCCTGACATTTATTTGTGCTCTCGAGTCCTTTTGAACTTTCCATCAGTCTTGAGAGTTCTTTTGTGCGCTCGAAGTCCTCAAGCCGCTAATCGATGTTTTCATTGCAGAATTTTCTTGCTCTCTCTAGGCTTTCCTGGAAGAAAATAAATATATTGGGATGCGATTCCCTGGCATGGTAGCACGTTGTGCTCCCAGCGACAGCAGGCGCATAACTTGTATAGATCTCAAGCGGCTCCTCGATTGTCTTTTATTCTGAGCCTCCGTGCGGGCAGGACATCTTTCGCCAAACCGTCATTCGGTGAAGTATTCATTACGCCTGGATGTGAACATTCATGATAGGAAAGAAGTGGGGTTACTTTCTTCCCTTGAAAAGGAGGGACTTTCTACTGTAATGTCTTCAAGGTCGACGAGGACAGTACAAAAACTCAAAGCATCGAGAACTAAAGCGACGTTTCCAGATTTCCCATTTCCTTTTGCTGCCTATGTGGAATATTCAACATGAATTTTTGTCCTTTCCCCTGTGATGTTACAGGCAAATAAATCCATTTCATGTGGAAAATGACCATGGAACATTTTAGGACAAAGTGGCATTTAGAACAAATGTGATCAAGCCGTTTTGGTCCTCCCACCTTTTTTGTCATGTTGGACCATGAATCTACGTGCCATATCTGATATGTGCTCACTTGTCTGTCAACGAGATTATGCGCACTGCTCTGCCTCTCTATCACCGCGACATAAAGTGTGCCGCCAGGTTTTCGTCGATTTTCGATATTCATTGGTTGAAGCGAGCACCAAAGACGGGTACAGTATCTTCCGTTCCTGTTCTATTCTCGGTAACGACAAAAACGCGGAAATAGCGTCGTCTATCCAAGGTGTGGAGAGGGTGAAAGAAAAGGTGGACATCATTAATCGAGAGGAGTGCTCCCATTGAACGAGCATCTCAAGGTCAGCGTCGTCCTTGTACACGGATGATTGAGTGCTGCTCTACAATAGGAGTTCTCCTTATCTGAGGTCCGAGGAGGAACTCCAGTCGGGCGTCAATGGTTCCCCAATAGGATATGCGAGAATGAGGAAAAGCAAGGACATGGCCCGTTATGATGGCGCTATTTCGAAGTCTCATCCATTAGAAAATGATTTCCTCTCCGGCCCTCTTGAACACGGATACGAGAGGAAATGGGTCTTTGCTTTATCCACTCTCGATTCAAAGAGGGATGAGAACGCGAAGAAAAGGATTGACTCAAACGAACCAAATTGACAGAGGACGGCAGGTGGAGGTTGCTGAGAAGTGCAGTTTCCTTCGGTCCACAGCCAGTTGTCCTTGGCCATCATGGGACAGGACCCCTCCTTCAGATCCGAATCCGTCTGGGAAATCGTCTCCACCGTTTGGAAAACCGTCTCCATCACCGCCGTCCCTGCAAGAGACAGTTCCTTCACTCATCATTCAACTTCTGTCTTTGGATGCTGCGCAAAAATGAGATAGAGATGAGAGACTGAAAGAAGATTATTATTTTCGGTCGCTGACCATCGGTCCACTTCCAAGAACCGGCTTCCTTCTGAGCTCCAATCCAGATTGCATTCACGTCCTTGTTTCCGGAAAACTCCGAGTGAGTAAGAATTCGGAGTAAATCAAATAAACTTCGATCGATGTTTTGAGGGAGGAAGCCGCCGTAACTTTGACAGATTCTGGATGCCGTTAAGAAATCTGGGGATTTCCTAGGGTCGAAACCCAGACATCTCCTTCCCCATATCTTGACCTTGTCGAACTGTTCCATTCGATCTCCTTCGCACATTTTCTCTGTGGTTCCTGGGCGGAAGAGAAAGAGGAAGTTTTCTCAACTGTTCAATCTGTTCCGCCTTCGACGGAAGATGGGACATTTCCTACACACCTGTCTCGGAGTAGATTTCCACTTCGCAGACTTCGATCTTGTGGTTGGTGATGCCATAGAGAGAAATGACAACGTGTTGGCCCAGTGCAGCCGTTGGCAACACCACTTCATACGCTTTCAACCCGAGATACTCATTATCTGAAATCATATATTGAGTTCATCGTAGAGATTATGAACGTAGGAATCCCAAGCCCTACATGATGCTCTGTTAGTTATGCACGTCTCTCTTAGCATTCTCTATGCACATCACTAACACAAGACGTAACTTCAAAGCATTCTACTCATCCGTGCAAAAAAATTTCCTGGAACATGAGGAAGAGTGAGGAAGAGAAGCATGATTGAGATGGTTTCCACTCACTAAGGGTCAAACTAAAGTACGAGGGTATCCAAAGACTGAACGGACGCGCCGAATTCAACATTTCATACCAGAGTACATGACATCACGCCTGCAGCGTCCCCAATGTGACATGCTTTTTTTATTTTCATAACGTTCTCCCCGTGGTACATCAATACTACTCCAAAACTTTCGCTGAGTATAATTTTTCATCTAGAAAGTCGTACATCCGGCTTTAAACCATCTTGTATAATTTCTCAATCATCCTCGAAAGCACTCCATCTCCTCTTGTTATCCCTTTGCATGATTTCCCCAGAGATGAGCTCTTCCAAATTGTATTGCAATTTACTTAGTTAAATTATTATTATTATTGTTTTTTGCAAAATTGGAACATTGACGTCAAGTCAGCGTGAGAGGTGAATTATAAAAGCATGGAAGAAAGAAAGAGCTCAGAAGTTTTCATTGGGGATGCTATATCTGGACCTCGCAAGGGCGAAGACAGAAGGAAAAAAAAAAGACTTTTTTATATTTAGTTTACGTTGATGGATCCTCCTTTCCAGGAATACTCGCCTGTTTCCAGATCCGTATCCGCAATCCTTCGGAGCACCATCGAATAAATGCGGGTATCATGGTCTCCATGTTGCTCATCGACTTGAGCCACTGTCAGGCTAATATTCACTCGGGGTGTCCCTGGAAAATAATAAATAAATAAAAATTAAAAAGCAAAAAAAAAATTGACAACTCGGGCCGAACTCGAAAACGAAATTGAAAGAGCCTCTCTGACGAAGTTTTTTATATTCAGGGCACGATTAAAAATGGATTATATGAAGGCTTAAATAACTCAGAAGAAGGTAGTGCTCTTTTGACATCAGAGAACGAATTAGATGTCATCTTGTCATGAGACTGAAGAGAGCATTCTTTATAAGTTGATGATGCCCTTCACCTTCCAAGTGTTGAGAGAAGAAAAATCGAAGAAGGCGGACGTCGTAGGTGACGCGAAGATCAAGGTCCCATCTGGCTTCTCGGCCCGGCTCCTCGACGTGAGAACACGTTTCAAAATATCCGTCCGCCAAGCCATGCGGGTTCGTGATGCTCTGCGAATTGGCCAATATTCGTAGGCTGCTAGGAATCTTCATTGCTGCCAAGAGACGAGAGAGAATATATACTTCCTAGGACGATTCTCACCGGATGATTGGAAGCCTAAGCTGGAACCGATCCAGGCACAGTCATCAGAAATAAACTCGAGGAGTCAATCATTTGTTAGTCAGGATCGGCTTTTCGCCTTCGAGTACAAGATATACCCTACCTCTTCAGCGATAGTTGCACCCAACCTACTCAACCTACGAGTACATCTCTTCTTTTCTTTATCCAGAGACGCAAACTAACGAATGGCAGCCATTCTGTAATAATTCAGGAAGAGGAGAGCAATTAGGGCCAAAATAATTTTAGCTTCGATCTAAACCTCACTTAAATGTTTTTCCACGTAAGTAGCGGTTCGTCACGGTAGCCACGATTGGCTGGGCCCACCCAGTTCATAATTAGAGTTTTCAGTTTAATGCTTGCAAATCTATTTTCCGATAAGCACGGCCTTAAAATATTTATTTCTACTGGGTATTCGTAAAGTCGTGCAAGTGGACACAAATCCTCATATGAAGCAATAGTTTCGATGTTTATTGTCCATTGCAGCTTATGTGAACTTATGTGTCTTAACCTGTGTTTACGGGAGATGCTGGAGGTGTCCCCACCGAACTCTTTGCATAAATGGGCAAGGCGCATTACAGTGTTTGACACTTTTTCTAGGGTCTCTTTCGAGATGTCACAAGAGCTATGCTCCACAATCCTAAAATTCAGATTGACCTGAAAATTTTTAATTATTATTAAGCATTCATAATTTCACTCGCGAACATGTACTTGTTCCAGAATAAGCGCAGAATGAGACTTGCTCCCCGAATAGGCAAGGTGTAGCCTGCACACAAGAGCCAGCCTCAAATCAAACGCAGGAGCGAGAAGGGGGGAACCGCAGCTCTGGAGTTTTGCAGGGTGGGCTTGGCTATCGTGGTGCTTCCATTTCTTACGCGTTCAACGAAAGGGCAGAATTGCTTGCTCCTGCACTCTCTTCTCACGCTCTGCGACGGCAGTTCCTTATTGTCTATGGACAATATATTTCACTAATTTTGCTTCAAAGAAGATCTGATCCGGACAGGCCTCAGTTTCTTCCAAATCCCTTCTCCTCCCCCAAACATACAGGGTGGTCCAGGTCAAGTGTAACGAAATTTTAAAGTTCCCTCCTACACCGAATATTTTACTCATGTAGTTCAAATGTTATTCGTTGGAATGGTATGTTTCTGCTATTTAATCCAGTCCTGGATTTGACTCTGTCGGTTGAACACAAGCGAATAAAATTGCGTTGGAAGCCAGGCGGTCCTTAGTCGTGGAACTGCATGAACAGGGCCTGAAAAGACCGGACATTGAAAAGGCGAGCAACAAGTTGAACTTAAGCCGAACCTTCATCAAAGGACATTGAATCGATACCTTGAGACAGGCTCTACCGCCGAACGATCTGGAGGCAGCAGGAAGACGACAAGAGCGAAGAAATTGGTCGCCCAAGTCAAGCGCCGGATTTTGCGCAATCCCAACAGGTTCATCAGGAAGATGGCGGAGGAGATAACTGTCTCGAGGTCGACGATGATGAGGGTGGTCAAGAACGATCTAGGGTTCACCTCTCACCGGCTCCAAAAGCGACAGCTCCTCAGTGCAGCCACCAAGAGACTTTCCCGAGGTCGCCAGATGCTAGTGAGGCTCGAGAATGGTTCGGCCCCCAACATCGTCTTCTCGGACGAGAAGTTATTCACGGTACATGCAGTTCACAGCAGGAAAAATGATTGTTTACTGCCACGAAGTCAAGAGGAGATTCCCGACAATGCTGGAATGATGTTCCGCACCCAGAAGCCGGGCACCGTTATGGTGTGGGCCGCCGTCACCAACAGGGGCAAGTCCCCCCTCCTCGTCTTCGTTCCCGAGGGCATTAAAATCAAGGACGTCTACATAAAATCCATAATGCTGGACGCCCTGCACCCCAGGGTTCAAGATCTGTTCGGGTATGAGCCTTGGACATTCCAGCAGAACGGAGCAACGTCTCATACGGCTAATGTGACACAGGACTGGTGTCGGAGAAATTTGCCAGGGTTTTTGACCATGGATGAGTGGCCTCGTCGTCTACAGATCTGAACTGTCTTCACTACGCCATGTGGTCGATCCTCGCATCTAAGGCCTGTTCCAAGCCCCACAACAGTCTGGATAATCTCAGACAATATTTGGTTCGTATTTGGAACGAAATTCCAATGAAATAGGTGAGGAACAGCGTCAACAAATTCAAGAAGAGATTGAAGGCCATAATCAAGGATAAAGGTGGCCAATTTGAGTGAAACTTACATCATGTCTGGTCCATTATGTCAGGAACAGGCTGTGCAAATTTGAAGTCAATAAAACGTGCCATTTCTTAGAAAAGTTCAGTTTGGTTCGTTACACTTGACCTGGACTACCTTGTATATACTGTACTCTTCGCCAAAAAAGCATGACCAAGAAGGAGCCGAGTGATCTTGATGAAATTCGATACACAAGCTGGTAGTGTACCGTGAAATCGATTTGAGTTTCAATGGTGTGGGATGAATATTCAGGGAGAAAACTTGCAAAACACTCCAACTTCAATAGCGGCTATAGGGCCATACTAATTGCCCAAAACGGTCACCTAGAAGGATTTTGCTGAGATGTGGTTTGAAAACTCTTAACCCTGGAAGTGCCAACTGTCGATAAAATCGACGTTGGTAGGCCGTCGTGCTGTTTCTGGCACTTCTACGGTTAAAGATGTGCTGCATACCTGCAGCCTGATGGACGAAGCTGATATGCATGCATCCCAAGTAAGCTAAATCGATCGAACACTTTAACAGCCTGTTGAAATTGCCTTCAGGGATCCATCTGCCTCAGAGATCGCACTGCCTCGCAGTTAGGCTTAACGGCTCTGTAGTTAAGCGAC
This sequence comes from Darwinula stevensoni, assembly GCA_905338385.1. Taxonomy (NCBI): domain Eukaryota; kingdom Metazoa; phylum Arthropoda; class Ostracoda; order Podocopida; family Darwinulidae; genus Darwinula; species Darwinula stevensoni. The sequence continues at coordinate 119,963 of CAJPEV010000167.1, forward strand.
TTGAGGGGAAGAGGAAAGTTACAGGCGTCATCTATGGCGCCGCCCCTTCTCCCATTCCTCAGGCACTCGACAAGTTTCCTCTGCATTGCCTCATCCCATGATGTTGAAGCTTTGCTCGATTTTTCAAGACATCTTTGAGTTCTTAATTCACATTTCATAAATAAAATCTGAGGTGACCGTCTTGGGCGATTAGTATGACCTCATAGCTGCTATTTAAATTGAATTGTTAGGCAAGCTTTCTCTGTAAATATTCAACGCACACCATTGAAACTCAAGTCGATTTCATGGTGCAATATTACGAGCTTGTCTGCCAAATTTCATCAAGATGACTTAACTCCTGGGTCGTGCTTTTTTTGGCGATGAGTATATGTAGGCGAGGGTTCAGACATTCATGTGTTGGCATAAATTATACAGGGTGCCCCAAAAGTCAGTATACAGTTGCAAGGTATTGCATTTCTTTAGCTATTGGTAATTAATTGACACAGATTGGTATACATGTTCATAATTGAACCATCATTTCACTACGTCCATGCGTTGAACCTTTCAGCATCTGCGTTGCTTATCAGCCATTTAAAATTGCAGCTTCTATGAACGCAAAATTAAGCAACTGTATATTAACTTATGGGGAACCCTATATGTTGGCACATGATTAGGGGACTCTGCCTACCTTGTTTCCTCAGTCACAAACCGTCATTGTCCACGGGATGTTTTCGGGGTGTTAATTTTTTAAAAAGAACTTTAGGGTTTTATGGGGGAGAGTTAATGTTAGTCATTTTTCAGCTGGAGGTAGGCGAACCAAGGCCAGAGATAGCTGTTCCAAAGGATTGGGAAGAATGAGAATTTGCATGTTCCCATAAAGTTCTTGTTCGCCACTGATTATACAGGGTGTGCCAAAAGTAGGTATACAGTTGTATGTATGAACTGTATAAGAGAGAGAGAAACACATGGAAATGTGAATCCCTTAGATGCTCAAGGAGTTTGCCTTCATTGTTCACACATTCCTGGAGTCTGTCTGCCACACTGCGACACACTTTGTCACAAAGATCTTTGCGTTTGATTCTATTAACTACCTGCAAATAAAAATAAAAATAAAATAGGCAACTGTACAACTACTTTTGGCACACTCTGTATATACAAATCATCCATGTCCCTGTGGAAAATATGAAGCCCGTAAATTTTCAGGGAGAGGGATAAATGAAGACTCAATGCAAGGGCATTGTGAACCCCCGGAGAATTTCTGAATGCCTCAAGATATCTGATAAGGCGATCAGTCAGGAAAAATAGATGAAGAACGATATGACAAGCACGCCAAAGCGAAGGAGTTCTTCGTTCGTCGTGCTTTTTTTTCTCGAGACTCTAACTGAAGATTTCCGATGCAAGCAAGGATGGCTTTCTTTATTTCATTCCGGCACCAGACGAAATGTCCCAGTACTCGTGGCACCCACTGCGTCAGTGAACGAATTAAAAAGAAGCGCGCCTCGTGTCTGATTACGTAGGGCTGTTTTTTTTTATTATTATGTAAATGCATATTTTTTCCTCCTAAGTCGTATTTTCCTCTTACTTATGGTCTGCTGCGCATTTGAAGAGTCCATCCATAAGTATTTGCATATAAATTGTTGCATAAAAATACATGTTTTGAAACATGCATGAGTTAACCCCATATTGCATTAATTAATTTTTAAAAAAGAATAAAATAATGCCTCTAAAATGTCATGGTTCGAAGTAGCTATAATGGAAAACATGAGCACTGCCTGTGAAACAATCCAGTAACTTCTTGCCTGAATGACAGAAGTTCATGCTTGCCGCAACGAAGCAATTCCAAGAATCGCCGGTAAGGAGCATGGTCAATAGAGGCTATTTTGACATGAAAACTGGCGGAGTCAACGAACAATATGAGCATGAGGATTCTGCCGAAAATCTGTCATCGAAAACCCAACCGTGTGGCCACTCATTTCTCTTCCAGGCGAAAATAGCTTCGCTTTACCCTTCATTCAATACATTTAATTTATTCTTCTTTTTTGTTCACTAACTGATGTCCCGTAGCATTCAAATGGAGACACACCGCTGAACCTTGAATATCATTATTTCGGGTCAAAAATAATAGTGCGTCCTGTCATCCCCCCCTCCCCCTCCCCGAAATTCCCAAATTTCCCACTATACCAATTTTTAGGGAGGTCTGTTCCATAATATTTAAATGAGACACCGTACGAATTAGGAACTCCCAGGTATGAGATGAAGAAGGGGGAGAGCTCCCGTCATCAGAGACCCCCAATTTCCCTTTATAATAATTTTCAATGAGTTTTGTCTTAGAATCCTAAAGGGATAACGTCCAAATTTCAAACAGCCACGCCTTGGATCAATAATAGGGAATGCGTTCCGTCATCAGGAAGCCTCCTATTGCCTATATGCACATTTTCAGCTAGTTCTGCCCCGTAGCATTGAAGTGAGACACGTCGTTCGAATTTCGAACGTCCTGGTATTGGATGACGAATAGGGGATGATTTTGAGCTCTGTGCTGATCGGCTCGATAGGATCAACTCGACCTGCTTCAAGTTGGCAAGCAAGTTTCCGGTCAGGTGCAGGCGAATACACGGAGACCTCGAGCTCTCATGCTTAGAGGCCTAGGCGGGCTGCGACCTGCCCAATCCGCGGGTTGAGACCGCAAAGTTAGGTTGGGGATAGAGTTTGGGGTCGGATGCGGGCCATTACTTGCATCGGGCCGAATCGGGTCGGGTTCGGAGAAAACCTCCCGCGCAGGCCTTCGGCGGATAGGACAGATAAACGTCGGCTATTATTACATCGATTTTCAGCGTACGTGGTATTTCCCCTTCATCCTCATGATAGGAAGTTTCCAGCAACACGAAATGATCCACGTATGCATCCCGGAGTCCCACTTCCCATTGTGAACTGTATTCGAACCCCCCATGGATTTCCACATGCTACATCCCTAGGGTGTCCCTAAAGTGTTCATTACAGGACACCATCAGCCTAAGAACTTAAAAAAAAATTCTTTTAGATTCCACAATGGGTGCGTGGTGGCGCCTAAATTGCTGCTATAGTGAGTATATCCCAGATACTGTTGGAGTGAGTCTTCTTCTGTATTTGTTATAAGATATCCAATCTTTCCCCGCTGACAACTTGGGAGAAGACGCTGCAATTACTCAAAACATTGTCCGAAGAGGTAATCCAGTTCAGGAAGGCTCTCGGGGAGTCTGGCTTAAAGGGTAGAGGAAGGATGATTCAATAAGGTACCTCACTCCATGGGCTGGGTGAATGAGGAAGACAGGGGCCATTATTGTGAAGAGAAGATGATGATTATATCTGACAATGCAAGCTGTCCGACTTCCGCAGAGGAGAAAGATTTTGGAATGAAGGAAGAGATCCTTTTAGAAATCTTATCAGGCATCCAATTTCAAGGAGAAAAGATGTCCTAATGAACCTAAGAAAGAAATCACACGACGATTCTAACCTTGAAAGAGATACGAGATACCAAATTCATGCAAGGAGGCATTTGGGGAAAGGTACCCTTTTAACTGGCTGGAGTATCGCTCGGAATTGATGCTGAATGAATGCACAGGACGTACCTCTGCGGCAAAGGGTTCAACTAGGGATATCTAAGGATCATCCCATAGTGAGGAGACCTCGATGTCCTTGATTAATATTGAATGCATCTACGGAACCTGCAAAGATTATACAAGAGATATTCGCGGGAGATTGCGAGATATTCATGTTGGTGGGCATAAACTTAGCTAATTTGGAAATCGGCGTTCTGGACCAATTCCAGGTACGTAGATGATATCTGCCCCCACCCTTCCCTCCAGCTTGCATACTTGCAGCTATTCTTTTCTCCTGTAAGGCTTAAGGTTTTCCCTCAGATCGTAGCACAGCAGCCGCGTGGATGCTGAGCTGGGGTTTAAACAGCTCACGTAACGAGACAGCCAGGCAGCCGCCGCTCCCCTTACCACGTACAACGGAACGGTGATGAACCAATCTCAAACAATGTTAGTGTCTGTGTCATTGAATCTGATCGAGGCGGAACTGTTCCCCCAAACATAAATGGATTGGTTTTGGAAAGGAAGGACGGGAAGCACAAGATCGGAGCAAGAGATGGGACAATCAATATATGTGTGGAAATTAATGCTTTGGAATCGGTAAAAGCGAAGATCGAAAAAATGCAAGGCATCAACACCAAGGAGAAGCCGTTGCAAAATCGTTACTGCCATCTCAATAGGTGGGAGGCAGGGATTCAGAAAATGCCAATGTAAGACCAGGGGTCAAACCTCAAGATGCTCTTGTAAGAAAGGAGGGATTAGATGTGAGAGCTCATGCCATTGGTAATACCTGCCTGAATCACCACTGAATATTATTTGGTTTATGGTATTGTCAACTGGTCATTAATTCCTTATGACATGGCCGCATCATTTCGACAAAATTGTCCCAAGTTTTCAGTGTAATTGACAGCGTATGAAATCAAATTAGTGATTGCTCAAGGCGTGCAATCGGCAGCATTTTTTCGCCTATTGCACGCATTTTGCAAGGAAATTGCTCATTCCATGCAATAAGCACAATGGTTGGATTTTTTCATGAAATAGAAAAAAACGTTGCGCAATGCGCACAATTCCACGAATCACGCATAACATATGCATCTTGGAAAGTTGGGGGAAGAGAGCTAGTAGTCCCTTTCTTCTACCAGCCAATGGGCTATGAATAAAATGACCGCTTTGCCGTCAACTCTCCACTACCATCGGGTGCGCCAGAGGACAAGGTGTTGATAGTCAGAGACGGGCATTAATTGGAATGATACATATTCATAATGAAAAGTGGAAAGGGGAAATAAATACTTTAGCAGGCAGTGCTAACAGAGCTCCGATACTTCACTTCAAGGAAATTAAGGACCGGAGCTCACTGTATGTAAATACCGTACGTAAATGGAGGGTCCGAGGGGCAAGACCCTTGTCATTTTTAAGCGAAAATTTTGACTATAATCTCGATTTTCGGGCACATACAAAGGCAACGTTTGTTCCTTATCAAATATTCTGAAACCATCAAGCGTAAAATAACAACATCCAAGACATTGAGGAATAGGCGCTGATCTCCAAAACTATCCTCATCGCCAGAAAAAGCACGACCAAGAAAGAGTTGAGCGATCTTGAAATTTGGAACACTAGCTCATACTAGCATGTTATGAGATTGATTAGATTTTGAAGTGTTTGGGATGAATATCAATGGAGAAAACATACCAATTAATCCAATTTCAATAGCAGCTAGGGGGTCATACTAATCGTCCAAAACGGTTACCTAGATGGTTTTTACCATGGTAGGAAAACTTCTTAAGATGTGCAGAAAAATCGAGCAAAGTTTTGAGATCGTGAGATGAAGCAATTCGGAGAAAACTTACTAAACACCGGAAGAATTGAGGAGAAGGACGACGCCATTGAAGGCGCCAGTTTCCTTTTTTCCTTCCCTCAAGCCGCTTCCCTTATAGGGCCGTTGTTGAAAGTTCAACCGCGAGGCAGTGCCTAGATGAAATCTCTGGCGGTAATTTCAATAAGCTGTTAGGGTGCTTCATCGATGTAGGGATGCTTACCATGCATCAACTTGGTGCATGCACCAAGTTGATGCATGAAGCTGATACATGCATCACAATACTAGAGGCGTCATCTAGAGATTTTCGGTACTGCAGCTGGATCATGCAGAGAGAGGGAGGTGGAACTGCCAGCTACGTCATGGGAAGAGAGCTGATTATCAATTATTGATGATCAATTATAGGAGGCACATGCCTCACCTCACACTTGTTGCTATTTGTTGTTCCCCCATCCCCCCCCCCCCCCCCCCCAGCACCTATCTGGCCGCAATACCCTTCGGGTGGTTCGCCGGTTGAACTGGAATTCCAGCTGCCACATTACCACTATCTTGGTCCACTATCTTGGTGCTGCTTGGGTCGCCAAGAGTAGCATCTTCTCATGTAGGAAATGCGGCCTATATCTCTATAAATAGCTCTTTTGCAATAGGTCCTTAAATACATTCCCTTTCCTTCCCTTTCCATACTATACATGCAAGCAGATGATGAAACTGTGGAATTTCTAGCAGTTGGCATTGGTGAATAGAAGCTGTATCTTGGGTGGAAAGTACTCATCCAATTGTAATTGTCACTGTAACTGAAGCTTCCTAGAAGACGTACCAAGAAACTTTAGTTTCATATTACGGATTAGTTAAACCTGTTTTATCTTTAAGTAAAGATTGGAATTTATTCTATTTTTCCCGCTGTCCTATAATACCCCTTACCTGACAAACGGCAATCCACTATTCAACTCTCTCACTCAACTCCTTCCCCTCGAAAGAATTATCTATAACAAACCCCATGCGAAGTTTCCTCCTTCAATGAACAACCCTTATTAGAGATGAAGCTGTTTTCATCCGGTGTTACTTAAAAATCACGCCTGCTCTCCAATACAATAATTTTTATCCAATTACTTCAATAAAAACTTTTTCGCTGAATTTCATATTCCATTGAGTTTCCGGGCCCCGAATTCCACATCCTCTTTTGCAGGGGAGAGCAATTGAAAGTATTCTTCTTTGCAAGTGACGAAAATGACATTTCAATGTCAAAATAGTGTAGAGGTCTATAACGAATCAACTTGATTTTGACTTCTCTCAAAGGAAGGAAATCCTCTTTCCGCTCTATGATGAGAAGAGAGTGAGCTTCAACCCTTCGAGGAATTCATGTTTACAATCGGGGGTGGTGGCTGGAGGAAGAAAGAGGAAGAAACTCCGCGATGGGCCATAAACAATTTGGGTAATCTTTAACACTTCACAGCGTAGTTTCTCGAGAGTTTGAAAATATTGCAAGAGCGTCTCTATAGAGAACATTTATCTAGCTTTCCACTGATGTCAAGAGATTTAGGATCCATTCCAATGCAATTACGCACAGTGTAACAGAGGCAGTGCTCAAAAAGTGCACTTATATACGAGGGCCACTCAATAAGTTATCTACCTGAATACGAAAGAAACATCCGAGGGAAAAAATAACACTTTATTTTTCAATGTAGTCACCTTTTAACTCAACACACTTATTCCACTTTGATTCCAAGGATTTTATTCCCTGGGAATAGAAGTCAACTTTTTGTCCATCAAACCAATCAGAAACGGCAACTTTCAGCTCTTCATTGCATGAAAATCTTTTTCCC